>JAECMU010045815.1:6008-16253 GCA_016106625.1 Dracogyra subfuscus | reverse complement strand
GCGACAGCGGGTTTCCTCTCTCAGTATCTGTGTGGTCCTTAACCATATGTCTGACGCCATATAACCGAAAATAAAATGTGTTGAGTGCATCGTTAAATAAAACATTTCTTTCTTTCTTTGAACATTTTTAAATAACAAATATCTTTACATCCTAAAATAATTGTAATTTTTTTTTACAACTTATACGCTGAACATTTTATCATTTCAATGCCCGGAGAACAGAAAATTAATATCACTTCAACATATAAAATTCATCACCAGCTAACAGCTGTCTGGCAACGATTTCAACACGTGTAATGGTAGCAGTAACTAGATCGGTAACAGTCCTTTACACAACGCCACTTGTTAGGTAACAGCACTGATGATAACCCACCCAAACGTAAGCTTTTCTTACAGTAATACAATCAACGAGGTATACAGAAAACACACTTGCAATTATAAACATGCTGATGGTTAATCATCAAAATTTAAACCACCTTTGGTGGCTCCTTCGGACAAAAAAGAAAGAAAAAAGAAGAAAAAACACACAACCACACAACACCCACCTACAAGGAAAAATGTTTATTTTGGGCTTATAATTAGCTGTGGAAATACACACAGAGATATTATCTCTGAACTGAAGTAAAAAGATTTCTTCAAGTGACGAAGACATTGCTAAACGAGTGTGAATCAAGCCAGTCAAACAGAAAATTACCACGCGGTGCCTTCACGCTTATTTTATCTAGAAATCACAGGAAAGAATTAACAACTGGTTAACAAAAACAGTATGATGTATTCATGCTAGGAGAAACTCAGCAATTCACTGCGCTCAGCAGGGATGTAGTATACTGCTTTGAAATTAGTGTAATTTAATATATTGGCTTGTCGAACTAAATTTACATGGCATATGAGAAATTTACAGACTGTACATTAGTAACAAGATTTTTCTTCTATTTCTGTTTTTGTTTTAGTTTTCCTTTTCCTTTCACTTTTTTTTCAGCAGAAAATTGTAGCTGAACATTCTGAAACTTCCAGGTGTCTTCGATAAAGTGTGTTTCTGTAAATGACTGACAAGAACTATATTTAAATCAGAACAACTTGAAAAAAAAACCAGTTGCAGTTCTAGGACAGGGGTACCTAAACCTTATGTACACGGGGGAATGCCAAGAACGTGCCCGTTCTCAGAAACCTCACACTATTTAAATATAAACGTGTTTAATACAAAGTTTTAAAGAATGCAATGATGTGTCATTGTGTGTACAATTTCACCCATATGGTCACCGGTAAACAATTACGTGTCTGGGTACACTGTGTCTGATTTTCTCTAGTTACAGCCAGTGCACCAGGACTGGTCTATCAAAGGCCGTAGTATGTACTACCCTGTCTATGAGATGATGCATATAAAAGATCCCTTGCTACTCATGCAAACATGTATCGGGTTTTCCTCTCTATCAAAATTATCAAATGTTTGACATCCAATAGCCGATGATTAATAAATCAATGTGCTCTAGTGGTGTCGATACAGAAAACAAACTTTAACTTCTGTTAATAAACAATTTTAATTGTATCTGTCTGTTTTATCTTATTTTTATTACTAAATTATAACAACTGGTCAAGTGATAAACTGTCACTAATATAACAGCAAAATGAGACGGTGCATGTTTGGGTGGCCGTTCAACAATTTTAAAGTAATGCTTAACGACGCCTTGGCACACTGTTCACTTCATGGCTATTCAGCATCACGCAGAGCGGGATTTAATTCAGTCCGTAGAGCGTTCGCCTGACGTGCTTTGAATGTAGGGTCGAACCTCCTCGATGACCCATTTCTCTGATTGTTTTCCCCATCACAACTTGTCTCCCCAACGACTAGTATTTTTAGGGTACTGATACATACCCTGAATGTTTATATATACTGATAATTGAAACTGTTCCTTGTCAACCTATGTCGATTGTTTTGGAAGTTAGCTACTAAGGAGGGGTACTCTCTGAAATAGCAGTCACGTAACCCTTTCCATATTGTATTTCTCACAGAAGATATTCTGACATACAAATTATTGTGAAATGCATGCAAAAGAGAACTCGTAGACTACAACCAAAATAGTCTTTCCTGAAAAATATCAATTGTATTGGTTGTGATGTATATGTCACGGACGTCGCAGGAACACACAGGTTATCGTATGAGTGTTGATGGCAGTCTCTTCCACACCGAATACTTGCAACGATTTGTAGAGTAAGCATTAAGTGCTTCTGTTTGGAGTGCCAACTTCCTCGTGTTCCTTACATAACAGAGAATCCACCAGTTACACGCTCACCGTCCGCATCAACTTGAATTACATTGTCTTTAGACCAACTGTAGCAGTGACATCTGGAGTCATCATAATGATCTGGAATTCTCCCTCTCTCTCGCTCTCTCTCACTCACACACACGTATTCGCTGGAAGACAATTCTCCTAGTTCTTCTGGTGGAATGCTTTCTGGTACTTTGCTCAATTTGAAGTTAGTTGTCTGAATTCTTTGATCACCTTTCTGCTTTTCCTCCAGCAAAGACAACCTAGAATCTGTTTAGTTTCAGTTGAATCATCTGCGTTGCAAACATCTGTGATTTGAGAGCTAAAGAAGATTGATAACGTGCCTCCAGAGTTGTATTGACGAACGAACTTTGCTACTCGGGCGCCAAAGGACAAAACATTAGCAAAGACGAGTTGAATTTAAAGTCGGTTTTGTTAAATGACACCACTTAGTGCAACTTGATTAAGTCATTATTTGTTATTGAATGTCAAACATTTGGTAATTTTTTTTTTATAAGTCATATCAGAGGAAACCCAATACATTTTCCATTAGCAGCAAAGGTATATATTATATGCACTTTCTTATAGACAGGACAGCATATATCATGGCCTTTGATATAGCAGTCGTGGGGCACTGGTTGGGAAGGAAATCCACTCCATTTTGAGAATGGGTTCACTGAAGTGGTGCGATCATACGATGAAAATACCTCGGACGAGTGCTATACCGCCTGAGCCAGATCCCAGCATCTAGCAAAGACGAAATCATCTCATAACTTCAGAAAATAACACAGTTAATTTACTTTCTGTAAGCAAAACGCATCCGTTCTGACCACTGTTCATAGACTGATATAGTAAAGTTTGTGGTAAGAGCTGACATGTCTTTGTGGCATATGATAGTCTCTCTCTCTCTCTCTCTCTCTCTCTCTCTCTCTCTCTCTCTCTCTCTCTCTCTCTCTCTCTCTCTCTCTTACATTCTAGACTATACGTGTCAGACGCTATATAAAACTTGATTGGATGTTGTTAAAGATGATGTCCCCTATTTTTTTTCACGATATCTGACCATTGAAAATGAAGTATCCATTTTATTTCCATAACTCTCAAATCTCCCGTATCTTTAGCTGCAGTTGGCGATCCAGTCCAAGTAAATAGAATCTATATGGTTTGAGTGATGAAATGGAATAACAAAAACCGACAAAAAACCCAACAACAAACCCAACACTCAAACCGCCAATTGTGTCTCCATACGGCGACAAATGGCGACAAACTTGTATGTTGTGTGAAGGTGGTTGAGAATATTTCTTGAAAGTCACACCATACAAACTTATTGAAGCTGTAGATATACAGAATACTAATCGAGCTTGTCTGTCATATCATGTTTATGAAATGAGTGAACAATGTTGGTATATGACAGAAGAAAGCGAATCAGTTTGATGAAAATGATATGACAGGCAAGCTAGTTTAGTTTTTTATTTATTACAAATAAATTGCAAACAAGCCGCAACGCAGAAGTAAGCAGATGTCGAGACCTACTACACGTTATTTTTCTATGAATTGGGTCAGCAAGTGATCTACGTCACACTCATGTCACGCTGGCCAATATTACACTAGTTAGATATTGAGCAATATCTTAAACTGGTGTGTAATAAATTTTGATATCACCCATCAACAATAATGGAAGAAACAAACCCCAACAAAAAACCCCAAACAAAACAAGAACAAACAACAAAACAACAAAAACAACTACCCCCAAACAAAACATAAATAAAACAAAACAAACAAGAAAAAAAAGAAGAAAAAAAAAAGATTAAGAACCAAAAAAAAAAAAAAAACAAGAAAACAACAAACAACAACGACAACCAACAACAGCAGTATCCATAGGACGTTTTGACAAAGTAACATTGTATGAGATACGATGAAGAGAGAGACAGAAGCTTTACATACTAGTAAACGTTTGGTTTTTCTTTGAAATTTTATACCGTTACATCCATACCCTATGATGACCCTACCGATGCCATCCACGAGTATTCAAAGTCGCTGATCCGTTAATACTGTACGAGCGGCTGAGATTAACCAGCATGTTTTAATCCTTAGAAGGATATAAAACTTCAAAAACATAGCTGTCAAACCGAGACACAAAAATACACGCTATAGACCTATCATTTTTATCTCTGTTACCAAACGTCTCTCTTTTAAGCAGGATCACGTGTCTTGCTTTGTGGGAGAGTATAGCTATCGTTTGACTGAAATCTGACGGATAGAGGTCACAATCAGAAGAAAAAACCCAACCCTACGTGTCTTTATAATGGTTTGTCAAAACCAATCCATAAAATACAGCTAATAATACACGATGAAAGACAACATCTGTGGGAGCGCTAAAAGGATTTATCAGTTACTTAGTTTTAGTTTTTCAAACTAATTTACATCAAAACATAAATGGGTACTTTTAAGCTGTGTTTTTTCCCTTGGCTTTTAGCAAATAGTTGAAACGTGTTTGGGATTCCTTTTTTTGTAAATGTGAATCTTTGTGGTTTCCATTTTCCCGAAACAATGCGAAACTAAGAACAAATCAACAGAACTGCTTAACCAAGTTGACGGAAGCTCTTGGCAAGTGGTGCTTTTTAACAAAGGTGGGATTCCAGGCACAGATAACTAGCGTATAAGGTAACGAGTATACACGCGGCGCGCAAACTCAGTCCGACAGCTTTTTTGATTGGAATAGTTTGGGGAATAAAATCTTATCAGTCATCGCGTCTCCACTAATTCCTCCTCAGGTTCAATCATTACATATTGACATCTCAATCGTAAAAATCTATTCACTTTTTATCAAGTCACTTCTAAATCAGCGGAAATACCAATAGCTGACAAAAAGCGATTAAATGCTATTAAATGAAATTAACTTTGCTTCCCGGCGCTCTTGGGATTAAATTTCTTTATCCAGCAACTGTAACAAGATTTTAATTGCTAAATTTATATAATCTTTAGTTTAAAAAAAACACAACAAAAAACAAAACAAAAAAACCCAGCAACAAAAACCCTACTGAATTCATGCAAGAAAATATTTTAGATTGAAAAGTTCTCGGCTGTTATAGTCTCCAGAATTGACCTCTTTTTTTTTCTTCTTCAAAGCAGCGAAGCTTCAACTAATCGCTAAAATACATCCTTGGCAGTTTGGCAGTGTATCAAATTAAAAGCACAGAGACAACTACAATTATATATAATACGGTCTTCAGGCTGGTAGGTACTTGGTTCGGATCCCTGTCAAGGCATAGGATTTTTAACGCAGATACAGACACCAAACCCTGGGTGAGTGCTCCGCAAGGCTCAATGGGTAAACCACTTGCCCCGACCAGTGATCCATAACTAGTTCAACAAAGGCCATGGTTTGTGCTATCCTGCCTGTGGGAAGCGCAAATAAAAGATCCCTTGCTGCCTGTTGTAAAAGAGTAGCCTGTGTGGCGACAGTGGGTTTCCTCTAAAAACAGCCGATGATAAAATAAAAAAAATCAATGTGCTCTAGTGGCGTCGTTAAATAACACAAACTGTACTTTACCACAATTATAAACTCGGGTATCTTCTAGCCCTATACTTTGTTAACACGTGACGATCCGCACATATAATATAATAGCACTAGATGTCTTATTTGTTTAAAGACACCACTAGAGCAGGGTCATACCATGATCAAAATCCGAGAGGGCTGGGGGTGGGTGGGTGCACTGCTTTTTACTTTTTATAAACAAATGAAACACCATACAAATTAAACCCTGAGATGTGTATGCTATTATCCGGATTAATAATTAAAAAATGAGATTCGGGGTGGGGGGTGGGGGGCAACTGCCACCTGCCCTCGGAGGGTACGACTCTGCTAGAGCACATTAATGTATTAATAATAGGTTACTGAATGTTAAACATTTGATAATTTCGACACATAGTCTTAAAGTGGAAACCTGCTACGTTTTCCATTAGAAGCAAGTGCTCTTTTATAAAAAAAAAAAAGTGCTCTTTTATATCCACAGACAGGATAACACATACCAAAGCTGGCAGCATAGCTCAGTGGTACAGTGCCCGCCTGATGCGCGGTCGGTTTAGGATCGATCCCCGTCAGCTAACCACTGGGGGTTTTCTCGACATAACCATATGTCCGACGCCGATATAACCGTACTTATAATGTGTTGAGCGCGTCGTTAAACAAAAAACAAAAAACAAAAACAAAACAAAAACATATCAAAGCCTTTAATATACCAGTCGTGGTGCATTGAATGGAGATATAAATAGCACTAAATGATACTCTAGACACCAAGTTATATTTTCATATATTTTGTGGCCATGCTAGATTGTTTATTTTTATTTAAGCCAACTAAATACTTGTATTTGGTAGGTGGTATATACACATGTATAGGACTTCCCCTCATCATATTAGTCTATGATCGATCCTCGTCGTTGGGTCCACTGGGCTATTCTCGTAGCGAGTGCACCACGACTGGCATACGAAAACCCGTGGCATGTGCTATCATGTCTGTGGGATGGTGCATATAACTGCCCCCTTGCTACAAATTTAAAAAAGTAGCGAGTTTCCTCTCTAAAACTATATGTAAAAATGACCAAATGTTTGACATCCAATAGCCGATGATTAAAAAAGCAATGTGCTCTAGTGGTATCGTTAAACAAAACAAATTCTTCTTCCCCTCATAATTTTAGAGCATCCCTGAATATATCGGATTAGCGATTTCTCCTTTTTGTGAACCTGTCCCTCTATCACACACAGGTTACAATTCTTTGAGTGAAATGAGCGCTGGTGAGTTTTAAGTTAAAGAGACATTCCTGAGTTTGCTGCAATGTTTTAAGATGTTATCGACTAATAAAATAATTCTACGATTAAACTTACATATTAAATACATTTTCTTGTTTAGAATATTAGTGGCTGTATATTAAACGTATTTCTGATCGTTGTAATATTTGTACAAGGTTAATTTTCATTTTATTTGCTAAAACATAATTTGTTCGTACGTACGAAATTATTTAAAAACAAAATCCATTTTGGGCTTCTTACAAATATTAAGACGACCAGAAACACTTTCAATATACTGATATTCTAAACAAGAAAATATATTTAATGTGTAAATGTAATCGTATAACTACTTTATTAGTCAGAAACATCTTACAATGCAGCAAACTCGGGGATGTCCCTTTAAAAGATCTATACTCGAGTGAGTAGGTTATTATGTATTTATAAAACGAGTCATTGTATACTATACATGTTCTCTGTATATTAGACTAATAATACGGCGTTTGTTGTCTTTCACTTGTTAAATGCTGTAGAACGTTGTGTACCAAAACACATAAATCAGTGTTTTATTACTCTAATGTAATTTTAGACATCATCTCACATCATATTCTGTATAGTACAAACACAGCCCAACCCATTTTTAACGCAGTGGCGTAACTATTGGGGGGGGGGGCTTGGGGGGGGGGGGGGGGGGGGGCAGAGCCACCACATTCACACCATGGGCCCCCATTGCCCCCCATTTGACATTTGATTGTACACAATAAATATGACGATGCCGTTCTCTAGGTCCCCCCCCCCCAGACGAAGGTCTTGCCCCCCTTTGGCCCCTCAAAAAATAAAGACTCAGTTACACCACTGTTTTAACGTTACCTGACCTCATATCAGTTTTAAAGCAATAGCCACACAGGTTTTAAATGTCCCAGAATGCATCTAGTCATCTTTCTTACCGATCCTACTAAACAACGCTCATGTTGTTATCAGCATCAATTACGATTTTTACTTACGCCCACCCAACAAAGTTTAATTTTTCTTTGACAGGCTTGCTGGGCAGTAACAATCCGCATTGTATTTTTTTTCGATAAGTTGCAGCATTTGATATTGTCAATGTCTATGACGCATTATATCCAAACGCAATTGTTTGACAAATAATCTAGATAGAGCTTTTCATTCTGTATCATTCAATGTACGGGGGCTTATGAATACAAGCGCATAGTTTGCAATTATTCTCAAGTGCTTGGCCACCCGAGAAAGCAGGTGTGCCCAACCGGGGAAAAACCCTTACATCAAGTATGTTTCTACATTTAAAAAAAAAGTATTTTTCGTAAAATCATGAAGAGTATTTCCAATAAACATGATGTGACAAATAATTAAAGCTCTACAAAAACGTTGCACGTATTCATCAATAACAAACCGGGCACTGCGATAATAACAGGGTAACGACCTTCTTGGGGCTATGGCAAAGAAACCTTTTTTGGAAACCTGAGAAATGATAACAAGCGAATAATGAGGAATTATGCTCGACAAGCACTGTTTCCCGCGGGCATGTGTCACCCAGTAAAACACACCGTAGGAGCGTTCACAGACAGGTAGAGGAGAGGTGGGGAAAAAAGACACAGCAACAATGTAGATGGCGCTTTTGTTCCTTATTCAGCATGAATGTATTGTTACAAGCCTCGATCTGAATGACAAATTCGAGTGGACGGGCAATTTATTTATACGGAAAGACGACGCACACTCGAAAAATATGATAGGCCCTTTCTATTGTGGGGACATAAGAGGGTAAACACCGTCTGTGGCAGCCATTGTTGCACAGAATGAACGTGCGTCAAGATATTTACTCCTCGCTTTGTTTATTACTCATCCCTTCCAGTGGTACCAATAAGTAGTAACATGAGACGGATATTAAGTTAAGACACAAATTAGGGCCACAGGCGAATATCGTGAAATAATTGGTAGGGGAAGGGAACCCCTGATAAGAAAATGATACGTAAATTCAATTTCAGATTTTTCAGATATATACCGTATACGATTAACTATTATATACCCGCTAGTTATACCCGTGACATTCAGTCTTACTCAAATGGAAATGTGACACGTCACAGGAAGAAAATCAATTATATGATCTATTCCAATGTTTAATTTTCAAGAAACGACAGTTAACATGCATTCTACATTAGAGAGATGATTTTAATTTATTGGTTTAATATTTCTTGGCCTAGAAGTTTTAGAATAAGAAGAGGAAACGACCATAATTTCTGTTAAAAACGCAAAATATGTTTATAAAGTTCAACTCACATAATAAATAAATGAACAAGAATTCACCCCCCCAAAAAAAACCACACCAAAAACAAAAAAACGAAGGAAATAAATAAATTAATTGAATAATACTCTCCTCAAAAAAGAAAAACAAACCAAACCAACAAGAAACACCAACATAATTATATTAAAAAACGTTAATGAAATATGACACATTTTACATAAAATACAACACAACAATACGGACACAAATTAGATTTTTTTACTTTTAAACTGATTTATTTTCAATGGGAAAAAATGAAGTAAGAAAAGATATCAATTATTAAACTGGCCATGTCAGCGCTGACTTTAAAAATTAGACATTTCATTTGCTATAACCTTCCTCTGTTAGAGAGAGAGAAAGAAAAAGAGAGAGAGAGAGAGAGAGAGAGAGAGAGAGAGAGAGAGAGAGAGAGAGAGAGAGAGAGAGAGAGAGAGCGAGAGACAGAGAGAGAGACATAACGAGAGAAAGAGGGAGATATAGAGAGAGACATAGAGAGACAGAGAGACATAGAGAGACTGGAACAAACATGGAGAGACAGAGATAGACATAGAGACAGAGAGAGACATAGATAGAGACAGAGATTCATAGAGACAGATAGATAGATAGAGAGAGAGAGAGAGAGAGAGAGAGAGAGAGAGAGAGAGAGAGAGAGAGAGAGAGAGAGAGAGCGAGCGAGAGACAGAGAGAGACATAAAGAGATAAAGAGGGAGAGATAGAGAGAGACATAGAGAGACATAGAGCGACATAGAGAGACTGAAAGAAACATGGAGAGACAGAGAGACAGAGATAGACATAGAGACAGAGAGAGACATAGAGAGAGATAGAGATACATAGAGAGACAGAGAGAGTGCGAGAGAGAGAGAGAGAGAGAGAGAGAGAGAGAGAGAGAGAGAGAG
>JAECMU010045813.1:2216-17142 GCA_016106625.1 Dracogyra subfuscus | reverse complement strand
GAAAAAAGAACGGTATTCCAGCGTCGCCGTATCCAACGAGTGTGTACACGTGCCCAATTAAGATTTAGACGATGAAGTTGCGTTAATACGCATCCGATGTAAGGACGTCGTGCATGTAAACCGTTCTCCCGCAGACGATTACGAACAGGTTGCCCACTGATTCAGTTATTATGAAGCCCAGGTGTGTTAGGAGAAGTAGCAGTGGCGGTTTGGAATCGATTGCGCAAATGCGTGTTCATGATATAGCGGACTTGACCACGCGTTGTAACACGTGGACGTCCACGACGTGGCAAGTCGTTTGTGCTTCCTGTCGTTTGAAATCTTACGCGAAGATTTCCTATCGGTCGACTAGAACTCACAACATGCCAGCATCAAGCATGCCAATCGCCTGTTCGCGTAAATTATTTGGGTATTCTTTGCATACTAAAAATGCTACAAGGTAAAAAAACCTTTAATATTTTTTAACACATTTTTAAGCGTTTTCGTTCACTTTACAACAATGTCAGAAAGACAAGTAAAACAAATCGACCGAATACTACACGAGACATGTCGAACCCATGCATGCACGTGCAAATTGAATTTCACGTTGTCGACGATTAAAATAATCGATAGTATTCATGAATCCTGATAATACAGCTCAAGGCTAATACTACCTATATAATTTCATTACACAATGAATTCTTTAACAAAACTAATACTCTTATATGTACAAATCTGAAGTTTATTTTTTTTTGTTCAGTATATTAATCATCGGCTATTGGATGTCAAACATTGAGTAATTCTGACATATACAAATTCTTTTAGATAGAAAAATCGCTACATTTTTTCATTAGTGGCAAGTGATGTTTTATATAAAACATCGAACAGAAACGATATCACACACGACGGCTTTTGATATACCAGTCGTGGTACACTGGCTGGAGCGAGAAATAGCCCAAGGAATCCACCGACAGATATCGATACGGTTACAGACAAGGACATGGATGAATGAATGAGTGTTTAACGACACCTTAGCACAAACAATACATCAGCTATTGGGTGTCAAACTATAGTACGGGCAAACAGTAAGAGATGATAAACATCAAGATAAAACGTAGGACATGGATGTGAATTGTGAAAACTAATTGACCTGAAAGTGAGGTTCAGTTAGAATGTGACGAAGAAGTGAAGAAGAAGTGAATCTCAAGTGTAGCAAGAATCAGTGTTTGGGGAAGAAACGAAATTAAAGCTGCATTGTCTGGTTTCAATCGTTTACCGTCAATGAATGAATGAATGAATGAATGTTTAACGACACCCCAGCACGAAAAATACATCGGCTATTGGGTGTCAAACTATGGTAATGGAAATAAACAAGTTGATGTTCAACATCAATAGAAAAATTCAAGATATAAATAAAAACAGTGTAAATACAAATATCACGGATAATATCACAGTGTAAATACAAATACAAATATCACGGATACCGACTTTTATTCTAAATTTTAAATTGTGCTGTATTGGCCATTCTCTAAGAGCATGTTACACCCCTGCACCACGGTGAGGTTACAGCACGCGCAGGGGCGTATACAGTCAAGTTCTAAGTTCAAATACAAGCATAACTGCACTTTTAATTCACTCGCGAGTTGCCGTCATTAAGGCATATCGTCAAATACTTACTAGCCAGTTAGAACTAGCTCGCCACTTTGTAATACCGTGCTGATCCTAGCAGCCAGTTAGTTGGACATCATATATTACCGTAGTACAGAAGGATTTTTAAAGTGATACTAAAGTTGTATTTATACGGATATTAGTAATAATAATTTAAAAAAAATAAAATAATAATAATAATAATACTGTGAAAATTAGTCTTTGTTGTTATTTTGTTTTTGTGTTGTTTTTATATAAAGATACTCTTTAAAACTTTAAAATTCTTAAGTTGTAGTGAATAATTTAAATTAGCATAACAGTGTGTTTATAAGTCTGAAATACAGGTAACAATCGAAAGGCGTACGAGTCCGATGTTTAGAACGTCGACATGAGTGTCTTCTGAAACTGGCTGCTAGGAATTGACTGTTCTGTTTTTGTAATTCAACAATAGCCGAACCGTACTATTTTTAGCCCAGTAGGCGTCCGCCAAAAGTGTCCCACTTTCAAAAGTCGGGTTTATTTTTTAACTTAAGTGGGGCATCTTATATGCACCAAACGTAATGGGATTTTCTGTTCTATATGCTTAAATAATAAAATTATTCCAGGGAATGCCGCTTTAAAGGGACATTCCTGAGTTGGCTGCATAATAAGATGTTTCCGACTAATAACATATTTCTATGATTTAACTTGCATATTAAATATAGTTTCTTGTTTAGAGTATCGGCGTCTGTATATCCAATGTGTTACTGGTTGTCTTAATATTTGTAAGAAGCCCAAACTGGGTTTTGTCTTCAAATAATTTCGTACGTACGAAAAAACTTTATTTTAGGAAATAAGATGAAATGTAATATAGTACAAATATAAGAATGATACAACCACTAACATTGTATACAGAAAAGTATATTTGATATGTAATTATAATCGTTAAATAGTATCTGTTTGTGGATAACATCTTGAAAATTGTAGCAAACTCAGGAATGTCCCTATAATGTTCCTTTTATAAAGAGACTGATGGGTTTGTCGTCAGAATGTGAAGAAGTGAATCTCAAGTGTAGCAAGAATTTGTGTTTGGGGAAGAAACAAAATCAATATTCCATTTATAAAGAGACTGTCCTGGGTTTGTCGTCATTATAAGATGTTAAAGGGACATTACTGAGTTTGCTGCAATTTTAAAGATGTTATCGACTAACAGAAACTTTTTAACGACTGTAATTTCATATCAAATATATTTTTTCTGCATACAATATTGGTGGATGTATATTAAACGTGTTTCGGATCGTTCTAATATTTGTACTAGGTTAAATTTCATTTTATTTCCTAAAAAGTATTTTTTGCGTACGTACGAAATTATTTGAAGTCAAAATCTAGTTTGGAATTCAAAACAAATATTAAGACGACCATAGATAACATTGGATATACAGACACTAATATTCTAAACAAGAAAATATATTTAATATTTAAAGCCGCACGCCCAAGTTCCATCCAGAGAAAATAAATTATTATTTTGGTTAATCTACAAACCTGTAACACACTTAGATCACGTTTTTATAACATGGAGCGAAAAAGCAGGTTTTATATCGATAAATACCATGGGAATCCCCATGTCCCAATTACTTCAAATAAGTTTGAATGTTAGTATTCTGATGTCACCGGTAGATGTCGCTCGAAGCACAAAAAAGCCTACGTCAAGACAAATTTGACAGAAACTTGGGGTGCATTCGTTTCACCTCTCCTGGACATGTTCCAATTGTTCTGTCCTGGGCAGCGAAAGGAATGAGTTTGGAACAGGAAGTTACTTTACGAACAGTTTAGGCAGTGGCTGCTGCAACAATCATGACACTTGAATCGGAATAAGACGACACTGACCATGTTGACTATACTAGTGTTTGAAATAATAAATTGTATATATTTTGTATAAACCGCAATTAGCCTATGTTGATTTTTATCATTTTAAATTCGCACCTACCCATCAGCAATTCGCACCCACCCAGTAAAAATCCTGCGTACGGGCCTGCTAACCTACCGGTATTGTTATTATCATTTAGATGCACCGTTTATTATTGGTGGTAGTGGTGGGTGGTAAGTGGTAGTGGTAGTGGTGGTAGTAGTAGTAGTAGTAGTAGTAGTAGTAGTAGTAGTAGTAGTAGTAGTAGTAGTAGTAAGCCTAGTAGTAGTAGTCGTCAGGGGTGGAGAGGCACTTCCCCTCCCCAGGACGAACATGTAAGATTTTTTGGTTTCCTACTCTATTTAAATAAAGGTAACAATATAGCTTGTGTCCCCCACCCCCACCCCGCAAGGTTGTATCCCCTCTCCAGATATCGTAAGACTTAGCAAAATTATAGATTTTAAGGGTTTGTAACGTTTTGTATTGAGATACTTATTTGTCTGAACTTTATTGTCAATGAAAATGTTCACGAACTGTGAAGAAACACCTCACAAATGAACAACCAGCGAACGACAACAAATCGGATGTTGATTGTGCGAACCGTGCAGAGAAAACAAACCGAACCAAAATGATAACGGTCGCGTGGTATACCAACGGCTGTGACATTGAAATGGGAATATCCCCTCTAAAAATAGATTAGACCTCGTCTGCTCATCGGTTTTTTCTCAGAGGCACGTGACATTTTAAGAAATACAAAAAAAATATTTTATTACAAACACAAGGATTACCGGGATTACCAAAAAACCCACTTCAGGTGAATAGAAATGTATATTCTAAATAATAAAAGGTAAGGAAGGTGCAATATTATTTGTAAATTTTTTTGGTTTATTAGCGAAAAACAACGGCGTAATGGTTAGCAACTAGCCGTTACTAGGGCGTGTCCCTTTACGTTTCGTCGTAGAAATATTTTATTTTTCGGAGCGGGCAGCATGGCCCAGTGGTACAGTGCCCGCCTGATGCGCGGTCGGTCTAGGATCGATCCCCTTCAGCTAAACACTGGGTTTTTTTCTCGACATATTCATATGTCCGACGCCGATATAACCGTACTTATAATGTGTTGAGTGCGTCGTTAAACAAAAACAAAACAAACAAAAAAAATTATTTTTCGGAAATATCTTACAATGCAGCGAACTCGGGAATATTGAGAGAGGAAACCCGTTGTCACCACTTCATAGGCTACTATTTTCGATTAGCAGCAAGGGATTTTTGTATGTACCGTCCCATAGACAGGACAGTACATACCACGGCCTTTGTTATACCAGTTGTGGAGCATTAGCTAGAACGAGAAATAGCCCTATGTGTCCACCAAACGGAATCGATCCTAGATCGATCGCACATCAGGCGAGCGCTGTACCACTGAGCTACGTCCCGCCCGGAACATTAGGGTGACCGGAAAGCGGAAACACGTATTATACGCACCTACAAGTATTGATATTCTAAAAAATAAAATGTATTTAATATGTTATTTTAATATTAAAAGTCTCTATGACAATAGCAGCAAACTGTAACAATTTCTCAAAACATATTCTTACCGATTGTTTATCACTGGTATGCCATTTAAAACCGCTTCCCAGCCGTCACTTATTGGTCGAGGAAGCACTGCCAGATAATTTTCGACACCGTCAGGAAAGGTCTAAATTAGAAATGACACTTTTCCTATTTAATACATAGATTTTGTTTTTATTACTGAATAAATGAATGAATGGATGAATGAATGTTTAACGACACCCCAAAATGAAAAATACATCGGCTATTGGGTGTCAAACTATGGTAATGCAAATAAATAAAGTGATGATCAACATCAATATAAAAATTCAAGGTTCAAACAAAAACGGTGTAAAGAACTGTGCAAAATTTTTACGGATACTGAATTTTACTCTAAACTTAAATTTGTGCTGTATTGGCCATTCTCAACAAGAATGTTACACCCCTGCACCACAGTGAAGTTACAGCACGCGCAGGGTTTTTCTTTATTACTGATTATTATATCAACGGAGTCTACTTTAATCGTTATTAGTCAAGGCTCTGACTAGACAAATACCGATTAACTAGACGAGGATGATATTTTACATATTAAAGATGCAGTGTCTGGTTTCAGTCGAATACAGTCCAGTTCTAAGTTCAAACACAAGCATAACTGTACTTTTAGTTCACTCACGAGTTGTCTTCATTAACGCATATCGTCAAATGCTTACTAGCCAGTTAGAACAATTGTAATATCAAGCGGATTCTAGCAGCCAATTTCAGCAGACACGCATGGCGATGTTCTAAACACCAGACTCATACGCCTTTTATGTTGTGGTGTGGTCTATACGAAACTAGTTTGACATCCTATATTACCGTAGTACAGAAGAATATTTAAAGTGATACTTCAGATATTATAAAAGTGCTTATTAAAACGGTTAAGTTATATTTATACGGATATTAGTAACAATAAGACTGTGAATTGGAGTCTTGGTTGTTATTTAGTTTTTGTGTTTTTTTTATATAATGATACCCTTTAAAACTCTAAAAGTTGTAGTGAATAATAAAAATTAGCGTAACTGTGTTTAAAAGTGTGTAGAATACAAGTAACAATCGAAAGGCGTGTAAGTCCGGTGTTTAGAACGTCGCCATGAGGTTCTGCTGAAATTGGCTGCTAGGTTTTTGTAATATAACACTAGCCGAACCGTACTATTTTAGCTCAGTGGCGCCCGCCAAAAGTGTTCACTTTCAAAATACTTGGTTTATTTTTAACATGGAAAAGCCAGTGTAGTGAAACCAATTCGGAGTGCGGCATCTTATATACACCAAACGTAATGGGAATTTCTGTTCTAAATGCTTAAATAATAAAAAATATTCCAGACACTGCAGCTTTAAAAAACACGAGTAGCGAATTCTATTTATCCTATAATACTTCTAAAATAACATTTTACTTAAATATTTAGTAAATCACTGTACTAAAGTCGCCGCCATCGGTAATATAACGTTATGACGATTAGCATAAATTAGTTTGACCTCACGCACTTTAACTAAATCTTTGAAAACGTTACTCTCAGATACACAGGTCTCATTGGCTTGTAAGCAACATATTACCTAGAAACCTTGCAAATTTGCATACCATTATTAACCGGTTTGAATGAATGAATGAATGAATGAATGAATGTTTATCGACACCCCAGCACGAAAAATACATCGGCTATTGGGTGTCAAACTATGTTAATGCAAATAAATAAAGTGATGATCAATATAAAAATTCAAGGTTGAAACGAAAACAGTGTAAATATCACAGAATTTTACGGATACTGAATTTTACTCTAAACTTCAATTTGTGCTGTATTGGCCATTCTCAAAGAGAATGTTACACCCCTGCACCACGGTGAGGTTACAGCACGCGCAGGGGTAACCGGTTTGATACACTGAAATTATAACGAGTTTATGGCATGGATATCATGGGTATGTGATATGGATAAAATAAAATAAAAAATATACACACACACACACACACAGACATACAGACATACACAGACAGACATATATATATATATATACATATATATATTCCACAATTAATTTATGCGTCCGTTCATTCATTCGTGTGTTTGTTCGTTTTGTTTATTAATTCATTGATTGTTTGACACTTTCTTTCAGTGTATGAAAGAAAAAAGAAAACTTTCCTTTCGTTTTTTATGTTATGATAATTCAGACTAGTTTTTAAAAAGTTTATGTAAAGCTTCAATTCGGCAAACTAAGTCAACATTACTCGATGAACCGTTCCAAATTATGCGTCGAATTACCGTATGAAAACTGCGCAATATTTTATATGTTGGATTTAATTCTACATGACATTCAAAATTCAGTAGCACCACAACTGCCCCTGCCCGCTACCGACTCTGGTGTGGCTGCTGGAGATCTTTTGAACTTGCCAGCGCGGGCGGTCCCTCCTTCCACCCATCCCAAACCCTTTCTTGTCCTGGACGGAACAGCCTGCTCTGAACGTGCACGTTAAACCTTAGACCTTCACTGCAGTTTATGGTGGTTCTTATTACTATTTATTCCATCAATATAATTCAGGACAGTTTCTAATTACAATTCGGGAAAGGTAGTTCATTTAAAGGGACATTACCGAATTTGCTGCAATTTTTATGATGTTATCGTCTAATAAAGACTTTTTAATGATTGTAATTACATATCAAATATATTTTTATGCATAACATATTAGTGGTTGTATATTAAACGTGTTTCTGATTGTTTTAATATTACTAGGTTAAATTTCATTTTATTTCCTAAAAAAAACCCAAAAGACAAAATCCAGTTTGGGCTTCTTACAAATATTAAGACGGCCAGAAACAGATTGAATATACAAACTAATATTCTAAACACGAAAATGTATTTAATATGTAAGTTAAATCGTAGAAATATTGTATTTTGTGGAAACATCTAACAATGCAGCAAACTCCCTTTAAATTAGTAATGGCAGTTTTAGTGACATTTCAAGTCAATTTCAGCACCCAGGACAGATCTTAATACAACAGTGAAGTCAATAAATTAGAAACAATAGAAGTTTCTATGAGCAATTCAGATGAGCTAGTTTATTGTAATTCAGAGCAGTTTTGCTTACAATCAAAGCCAGTTTTACAACTGAGGGAATTGTTATTAAGCTTAATGAACACAAACAACTAAACTGGCGCCAGTTGGCTGTTTGGTTGACACACGACTGTTTAATAGTAGCTGATCGAAGACAATTTAGATGTATCTTTTCAACTCAATGTCCCAGTTCAGGATATCTTTTCAAATCAGTGTCCCAGTTAAGGTCTATGTGAGGTAGGGATTTTGATGGGTTTTTAAGCCCCGGCGCGTGCTGTAACCTCACCGTGGTGCAGGGGTGTAACATTCTCTTAGAGAATGGCCAATACAGCACAAATTAGAATAAAAGTCAGTATCCATAATATTTGTATTTGTATTTACACTGTGATCTTATCCGTGATTTTTGTATTTGTATTTACACTTACACTGTTTTATTTCTATCTTAAATTTTTCTATTTATGTTGATCATCACCTTATTTATTTCCATTACCATAGTTTGACACCCAATAGCCGATGTATTTTTCGTGCTGGGGTGTCGTTAAACATTCATTCATTCATTCATTCATTCGGTTTTTAAGCGGAAGGTGAGACATATTTTTATTAAATTTTAAATATTAATATATATGGAAAATTAAACATCACTAGAAATCCGCGTGATTATAAGTATAATTGTTAGAAGTAGCGAATACATTTCCAATTAATTTAATTTTAATTTCGCTTTGTTAAAACTCTTGTCAGGCGGTTCCAAAGACTTAATGTTTTTCTTTTGTTTTGTCTTAAACCGTTCCAATGTAAACTTTACGAAATATTAGTTAGTCGCTAGATATTTACAGCTGCCACGAAGCTACTCACGACGCTCATCATAACAGTTACTGTCGATCATGCCCTCTCAGTTGCATACAGTCTAGATTCCGTCTAATTCGGCAAGGGATGTTACTCTTCACGCGCATGCGCAATAGTAATGCAAAAGAGGTCTATTCAGGTAATATTTTAGTACAATTCAAGTCATAATGACTATTCAGACCAGATTTATATGATGTCTGTGGCTATAGCTTATTTTAACCGTGTGCATGCCTTTTCATCTTTTTTGCCAACAATTTTGTAAAAAAATTAACTACGGAATTGACGAATGTAAGTTCAGTTTGTGACGGGTGCCATCGGTGAGGCATGATGTGCTCTCTCCTATATATGTTCGAAACACTTTTTGTTTCTTGCTTTATTGTTGTTGTTTTATAAAACACAATCACCTGATTTCTCCATTCCACCTGCAGACACTGCCCATCGGGTCCCGCCCACATTCCAGATGATTGACAGATCGCTGAATCATTGTTGCCAAAGAACTGGAAAAGTTCGTCACACTGGATTGTTCCTCGGTTGCCGGCAAAGGTGGAGGTGGACACGAGGGAACCATTCTTTACGTCAAGAACTCCGCAGTCGACTGAAAAATGAATGAATGAATGTTTAACGACATCCCAGCACGAAAAATACATCGGCTATTGGGTGTCAAACTGTCATAATTGAAAAACAATGTGATCAACTGAAAAAAGACATACTGAAGACATTTGGAGGAAAAGAAATTTTAAACTACCGCGAGAGAGAGAGAGAGAGAGAGAGAGAGAGAGAGAGAGAGAGTGTGTGTGTGTGTGTGTGTGTGTGTGTGTGAGAGAGAGAGAGAGTTTCTGTATCATCAATATCTTATATTATGAATACAAAATGTATTATGCGTGACTCTGGCGAGCACAATACATTACAATAACCTCTTGATCATATAATCTCAAGCTGAAATACAACGGGGTTTTGTGGGTAAACTATGTCCAACTTTAATTTCTGTCAGTCATTATTCGATATTAATATGGCGCAAAACAAATGACGTCATCGTAGCTTCCAGCCTCATGTATGTGACGTATATCCATGACGTATTTACGCCAGCAGCTGTTAGTGGAAGAGTCGTATGTTTATTTTTTATGGAAAACAGTCGAAGTATGCTTAAAAAGGGCTGCATGATATAAAAAAAAAAAAAAAAAACCCCAGGTTACTACGTTTTGATAGCGTTGTTATTTGGCTCGGTTCGATAATTGTGTAACAGGCTCGCTGAAGCTCGCCTGTTACTCCATTATCTAAACCTCGCCAAATAACAACGATATCAAAACGTAGTAACCTGGTATTCTATATATAGACGCAGTTACTGTAATTTATTACCCATATGGGCTCAAATATACAGGGTAATATTTTTTCGATCTCTGCACAGTGTGCATATTGCTTCTACAGCCACTGATTGGCTGGCTTAAAAACCATGACGTTTGGTTGCTCGCTTGCCATGGCTGGAACTTCACTTTCATTCATATAATATTTCCATTCATGGGGTGGATTACACATACTTATACGATCTACAAAGATGTAGAAAAAACACCAAATGGACTCATTTGTTTTGTAAACATGAAATGGTATATTTTCATAAGCAACATCTTTAGTAATATATACAAATAACTATTTTCAAATGCAAATACAGTTGTACTGTAAACATTTGGCTGTAAAAAGAACGCTGTTATGTTATGACGTCACTTGCATTAACGTCATGTAATGCACGTAATTATATATGACGTAATGGCTGATGGCCATGTTGTAGACTGCAAAGGAAATTTTACGTTAAAAATCAGTTAAAATTGACAATGGGTAATAAAGAGAATAACCAACTCGCTACGACGAGTTATCAATTATCAGTCCCTCATGAATGAATGTTGTAAAACCCTCGCCAAACGCTAAGGTTTACAACATTTATTCACTCGGCACAGATAATATAGAATACTATACGAGTTTTCGCTAGATACATTTTTTACGAAACGAGTGAACTTCCCGTGGTATCTGACCGAACGAAAGTGAGATCTGATACCAAGGGAAGTTCACGAGTTTCGTAAAAAAAATTATGTCTAGCGAAAACGAGTGTGGTATTTTATTTATTACCTACCTTCAAACAATTGAATATTTGTCATAAAAATGGAAATTCCTGCATTTCGAATATGTAAACATTTTACACTGGCGGAATGATATCACAAGACAGTGCACTACGGTATGTCTCAACAAAATAGTTTGTTCTACTTCGTGTTTTTTTTTTTTTTTTTTAAATCCATATTTCGTCCCAACACCAGTTTGCAACCTGTCTGGTCGTCCTAGTTTTACATATATACATGCATATTTTTATTACAGAAAATATGGCACAAATGGTGTGCGTGATGGTTCTGAAATATGTTTTAAATTACATGCATTGTAAAATGTGGTAGGCATGTTTAGTTTATGTGTACGTGATTTTAGTTTTTTTTGTTTCTTTGTGGTGGAAGGGTTTGTGGTTGTTATTTTTGTTTTACCCCTGACGATTTGGGCGGTTCATGAAAGGAAATAAAAGAACAGACTTATTTTATTCTAGAACGCTGGATTACGTCTTAATTCATTCTTCAACAATATCTACTTCAATGTTCACTTGCAAATTGTGTATTGTGATTTAGAACAATTTAATTGCATCGACCAGACGTTGAACTCTCAGTATTCAGTTACGCATCATGGGGGCAAATAAGTATTGGGGAAGACGGGTATTATACGTGGGGAAAACTGAAAAAATTGGGGCGAACTGTTCTGGGGCGGAACATTTGGTACCACTTTAATCTTGGTCAACACATGTTTGAACGGACAACAATACGAATATTAACTAGACGTATTTAATTAATTAAATTATATAATTCAAACGATGATATGTGTGTAAATACAAAAGTCAGTTTTTGTAACTCTGAACATTTCTGCTGATAAATTTAGTCAAGTTTTTGACGCTTTTGCGAAGGAGCGGGCAGCATAGCCCCGTGGTACAGTGCCCGCCTGATGCACGGTCGGTCTAGGATCGATTCCCGTCAGCTAACCACTGGGGTTTTTTCTCGACATAATCATATGTCCGACGCCGATTTAACCGTAATTGGAATGTGTTGAGTGGGTCGTTAAACAAAAAAAAACAAAAAAAATGTTTTTTTTTGCGAAGGCTGGGAACTGTGGACGACGACAGTGCTCATATATTTTTTGTGAATCAACTCATGATTCAGTTATCTCCATTGTAAATTATTACGTTTTAATTTCTGAGGGTAGTGTCGCTTCATCGTGTTTAAACTTGATTATTACAAATGTATCTGATTATATTTGAAAAATATAAACATGTAATTTAAACGATTGTATCATTAAAACATTGATATGAAGTGCAATTATGATAAGGTATTTAAAACTGAGTACGAAGTTAAATAATGATATTGTCCTTGGGATGATCGCTTGTTAGATATTTTTGCACAACAGTATTATTAAATAATTATTAATTTAATAAAATACAGATAATTGGTATTCATTTTTTTTTTAAACGTTCATGGTCAGGCATATTTCTAGAAAAGTTCCAACGAAACAAATATATCAATGCGTTATGTGTTTTCGATAGCATAAACGAAAGCTATTAACAAAAAGCAAAATACATTATCAAGCATTAGTAAATATGTATGTAATAAACCGATTATTTTATGGTGAGGTTGTTTTCCAATACGATTTTAATGTCAACTCGTGATGTAAGCAAACTATGTTTTTACCCTTTATTCCCAATAACACATCCAAGCATATATTTCAGACCTTCGTTTTTGAAAATCCCAGGAGTGCTAAAAATCGCACTCCTCAAACTTCTTACAAGGGGTGTGGAAATCACACTGGTCAAAATGTAGAGGAGGGGAAAATCGCACCCCTAAAAATAATCAGAATCAGAGGCAAGAGACCCGAGAGGAATTGCACACATGAACATGATTACGTTTGAGGAGTAATAACTTCTAAATTAAATATCTAAGATTTAATGTGTTGTGTTCTAAAAGTAAATATCCTAATGTAACTAATATGATGGTTGTTCTCAAAGATGAAGGAATGGACCATTGCAGTCATACACAAGAAAACGACACGCCACGAACACAACATTTATCAATTTATTAGTATCTGTCCTATCTATATTATGTTTTAATCATGATAATCTGTTGACTATTTATGAATAAAGAATTCAAACTGATTTGTTTGTGCTTATTATGTTGCATTTAAAACAAATACAATAATTTTAGTCATGATTTCTTCATGGACACAAACCTGTAAATTGAATATACATTTTATGTAGGCTACCTGCGAATTCTCTATTTAAAAAAAAATAATTTAAAAAATCAATAACTTATCATAACAGAGAAAATGTCATCATATATTGTTCTCAACCCAAATATATCTTACTACAATTTTTATAAATGTATATTTAAAAAAACAGAATTAACTTTCATTTATCGACGTATTGTAGTTAACCGCCATTTATTATACTACTAACTCGAATGATAGCATCCCATCAAAAAAACAAAAACAACAACCAGCAAAAATACCCAAATGTAAATTTAATTTTAAAAACTATACACGTTTTTCACTTGGTAAAATCGAATTACTGAGTTGAAATTAAATCGCTGTACGTTTGTTTCAGGTGATCGAAAACCGACCACATGCTAGAAATGTAACTCTACCAAGGTCAAAGTCCTTAGAAATATCTGCGAGTGCATCTGTTAGTGACGAAAATAAAAACCTGATTTACTAAATTAGTTTCTTGTTTGTGTACGCGTTTACTGTGATATAAACATTATACACATTATATAATTATTGAACAACGCACCTATTATTTTTCTGTACGTGATCAAAACGACGACACAGTGTAAACTAGATTTTGCGATCATTATTTGCATTGTACTAAATTAAGCAAAACTAAACTAAAAATGTATATAAATCAATTCATAAATACCGTGACGACGCTTTCTTTTCCACCACTTATTTTTTCGGTATTGTAGCCGATAACAAAATGGTCGATGTTCCACTTTACGGAACAACAAAATTACCGAATTTTTCTGACTGTCAAACCGACAAAATAGCTGAGTGGCTCAGTGTAACGATAATCAACCAGTCGTGTTTGAATTTATGAAAGAGAATTCTAGGAAGTTCATTGTAAACAGAATGGAAAGGTTTGTGGCGTTTGGATTGGATTCAATAAACAATTAAAATGGCAGAGTTAAAAAAACAAATACAAGCGTGATTTGTTCAATTTATTTCGCACCTGTCAGATTGAGTTGACGGGGGTCCACGGGTGTGACCGTCAAAAACGAAGGTCTGACATTTCCATAGTAATATTGAACAATATAGTTTAACAATGGAAGAAACCATCACACCACTGGTCCTAATAAACGTTTAAAATATTACGTTGATTATTTTTGTTTTACTATGTAATCCATTATTTCATAATGTATTACTTATCAGCCTTTACTTTTTTTCATGATTCGAATCGGTATTAATCAATATAAAATGGTTACTGAAGCTGGCAATGTCGTTCTTATTTGGGTTGGATAGCTATAATTGCTTAACAGTCCTTTCTTACATGACAACATAATTCATTATTTTTGATAACACGTATGTATACTATGGATTTCTTGACATACGACTGTCTGCTCCTAGGTAATGATGACCCAGTCGCTATAACAGAAAAAGCGCGATTACAATCTACAGCTCTGACAAGTTTATAAGTTAACCTGCATCCGATTATACTGTGTCCCATGCGTTAGTCACAAGTGCAAGGAGATATGATTTTGTTGTGTGTGTGTGTGCGTGTAATTATTAAAGGATATGCAAACTATAGAATACTACATTCATGTTCGTAAGGTATCAAAAGATAAGGAAAAAGACGAAATATAACGGACACACACACACACACAC
>JAECMU010045794.1:0-20037 GCA_016106625.1 Dracogyra subfuscus | reverse complement strand
AAATATAAAATTTTAAGAGAAAAATTAAATGAACATTAGAAAATGTAAACCGATTTAAATTATACTGGTCCCCAGCATGTTCTATTCATCAGGGGGCAAATGTTAATTTTTACACTTTAGTATAAACAGGACAGACATTCTCAGTGGTTATCAGTGATGGTTCGATATCGCCTATTAAGTGGTTTTCAATCGGGAGTTGAGGTGTGTGCGAGTTGTCAAGAGATGCCTTTCCCATGGCTTAAGGTGGGGCTGTAACAGTATCGTAGAACCTGTAGGGGGGGGGAGGGGGAGTGTCTTTCCCATGGCCATCTGCTGTGGATAGTTTTAGGTGGGGCTATAACAGTATCACATCACCTATAATGGGGGTGGGGGGGGTGAGTAGTCCAGAGATATCTTTCACATGGCCATCTGCAGTGAATGGCTTACGGTGGGGCTGTAACAGAATCATATCACATATGTAGTTGTAGAATTGTTTGTGCTCCAGTCAGGTGCAAAAAAATACTTATCAACTTGTTTGAATAAATGAACACTAATTCTTCTAAGCATCGCATTTGTTTTTGTGTTTTATATTCCATTTCATAAAGATCACCCGATATTGTTCTTGTGATATGACTGGACAACTCAGCACCTAGTCTTGTTATAATATTGATTATTACTTATGTGGGAAAATTAATTTGGGACCAGCATCGTCCTTTCGACGGACAGGAGACTTCCTGGTGAGAACAGGACTGGAAGGAAGGAAGGACATGGTTTATTTAACAACACACTCAACACATTTTATTTGTGGTTATATGGCATCTGGAACAGGACTGGAAGTCTGAGCATAGCTTTGGAATTGCAGAAGAATGGTTTATCATGAAATAACTGTGCAATAGGTCCATTTTTGTGTGTATGGTTTTTTATGCAGAGCAAGTGTAGTTAGGCTACTTAGAACTGCACTGAGCTAACTGCATACCTGAAAAATGGCCGTTATAGGACAACAAAACCATTTAGTTATTTGATATCCAATATATACCGTAGCTATTTCAACATTTGTCTATCTTTATATTTATTTTCCTATTCAGGGTGAATAATTCATCCTTTGAGCATTCCCCATTCAGGGAAGGGGATAACAAAAACAGTTGATTAGTTTTTTAAAATTGAGCATTTTTCCATTTTATTCAAAATATGAACATGTCAGCAAGACAACTTTTCTGTATTGGTGTTCCATGCTAATGCATTTGGCATAAGCAAAAGACACAACTCCATATTTCTCCACTAGCATTTGTACTGCCAAGATTGGAAGAATCACTTGATAGAGAGAATTCTCTCAAGAATTTATACTCTAGTCAAAAAAGAAATACATTTCTCCCATCCCTGGGTGCATTCCATGACGTCAGCCCATGCTGAATAAATCTGTCATGCATGACCACATGACTTCTGTTGTTTGCACTGATATTAACATTGGGTGACGTCACGTAAACTGCAAAATAACGCAAGAAATACTTTTTGTATTTCATAAAAACAAGGAAACCTGCGGTCATAATGAAATATACTATCATTTTCGGTTTATACTTTCAGTATAAGCCATTTTTGGGTACGATCTTTTCAATGGTTATGATTATTTTATTGGAAGATAAAAAATAAAAATGTAAGTTTTTACACGTTTTCCCCCAAATGCTTGTTTTTTATCTACTTGATGGGAGAAAAATAATCCTCCATTATGTATCCATGTGGGACAGGGCTATTCCACCCTTGGGTACATAATATGTCAGGAACTCGGCAAGCCTCATCCCCGACAACAAATTATGTACCCTCGGGTGGTATGGCCCTGTCCCACATGGATTCTTTTAATCCGAAATATTCATGGAATTATCTCTTGTGCCATAATTTTGTTATTTATGATCGTATCACAGTAAAATTTGACAAGAGTATGTGACAATGTTCTTGCTATGGACTGACGGCAGTGGGGTTGTTTTCGTAACCGAACAGCATCACACGAGGAAGCTGAAATTGGTACTGTGTGGCCACCAGCAGCAGCAATCACTGCGTGACATCTCCTTGGCATAGACTGAACGAGTCTCGGAATCCTAGCCCATTATTCCTACAGTGCATGTGACAGTTGCAGAAGCGTCTGAGGCTCCGGGTCACGCTGATGTACATGTCTCTCCAGTTCGTGCCATAGATGTTCAATGGGGTTGAGATCTTGTGATCTTGTGATCTTGATGGCCATTAATGTTCTTGCATTAATGCAGTTGTTGGCAAAATGTTCATTGCGGAGTCTGTAAACACATTGTCATCCATCACGTCTCTGTAGAAGGAAACTTGACTTGTCACTAAACCGTACTTGCCACCAGTTTTCACAAGTTCCACCCTGGTACATTCGGGCACCAGCGAACACGTAGATGCCAATGTTGACATAGCAGGAAAGGGCCAACATGCGGTCTCCTAGTCTGTAAACCAGCTTCTCAAAGTCGGTTCTGAATGGTTTGTGCAGACACCAGGTATGCATCCAGCAGTGTTCGTTGCTGTGGCAATTCAGTGATGCAAGTGCAGAACCCGGATGTAGCGATCATGTGATGCAGTTGTTATGCAAGGTCTTCCACTTCTGGGCCGGTCTTCAGCTGATTGAAACTGCTGGTACCTGTCCCAGAGACATGAAATGGCTCTCTGATGTGGCGTGTGACTGGTTCACCTAACTGGAAACTGCCTATTACAATGTTTCAATTGGGCAGGCTTAGTTTTGGCACCTTGTAATTAGTCTATGTCGAAATGGAAAAGAGGCATCATTGGAGCAATGCAGCTTTAAATACCCATCACCACATTCAAATCTCTGCCAAGTTTTACGTGCATTTGCCAAAATCAGGGCAGGACGTAGCTGTGGTACAGCGCTCGCTCGATGCACAGTCAGTCTGGAATCGATCCCCGTTGGTGGGCCCATTTCTCGTCACAGTCAGTGCACCACGACTGGTATATCAAAGGCTGTAGTACTAGTATGTGCTATCCTGTCTATGAGATGGTGCATATAAAAGATCCCTTGCTGCTAATCAGAACGAGTAGCCCATGAAGTGGCGACAGCAGGTTTCCTCTCATCTGTGTGGTCCTCAACCATGTCCGACGCCATATAACCGTAAATTAAATGTGTTGAGTGCGTCGTTAAATAAAACATTTCTTTCGCCAAAATCTTACAATTTCACAACATGCCGTTCCATTCCAATAACATTAACAAACACTTGTCGACATCAACAAACACTTGTTGACAGAGTACATTTGCTTTGTTTACTACCACCAGAACACCAAATTTAATAACTATTGGTGGCAAATATTTTATAACGTCGATACACAGTCTTCGGAGGAAACCCACTCTTTGGTATGTAGCCTGTGATGAAAATCTATACAGTCTTTGTGGGGGGCATTGGCTGGGGCAGGAAAATGTGTCCACGGAGGGTATGTATTTGATAAAATCTTCATTATATTTAGACAAAATTAATAAGTAAAGTGTTTAAATTTGACACCACTAGAGCACCATTTTATTACAGCATTTTATTTAAGGACCATTTCTCTTAAAATTAATAAACTGAATGAATGAAAATTACATTCAATTGTATTATTCAAACTGAACCATGATGAAGGGAAATCCATGTCAACCTCAGCAATTTAAGTTTGATAAATTAGGTTTACACAATTCACAATTTTTTTTTTTTTTTTTACATAATATTATTAATAAGTGCGATATTGTGTTATTTAGATGGTTAAATAAAGTATTTTTAGGAACAAATCAAATACCTAGATTCTCAGGTGACTTTGTTGGAATATTAAATGGGTCAACCATCTGTAACAATATGCCTTCAATCATCAGCTATTGTATGTCAATCTAAGACAGGGTAGTACATACCACGGCACAAGAAATAGCCCCATGGGTCCCAACAATGCCGATCGATCCAGTGCTTTCACACTGGGCTACGTCCCGCCATTTCAGAGTTTAAAAAACAGAACACTCACAAAAAAGTACAAGTATGATAGTAGGTTTATTTCTTTCAAATTGACATGTGGTAAAAGATGAGACAAATGAACAATAACAAGCAGTGACTGGGAATTTTAAAACCAACAGGACAGATAAAACTGAAGTTATTTATGAAACTGACACTGAACATCTCACTGGGAAATGAAACTATCTATGCCTGTCACAATAAGTGCATATTTATGTTAGTCCAGTACAAAACACATCCAATCTCCCAAATAAAATAAAATATTGTAAACAATACTTTTTATGAATGCAATATGAAGAATGAAATAAGTATGAAATTTTACACAAATAACTTTGGTGAAGAATGTATATAAAATGAAAAGAAAGTATTAAATTTGCTGTTGCAATACAGATTACCCGATGTTAACAGGAGTATGTCAAGAACCACCGAAACCTGGAAACCGTTAGCGTCTTGAAATATAGTGGCTACTATGAACTTCCCATCAAAGATTAGAGCAGTTTTCAAGTAACACTAAAATTAAGAAATTAAAAAAAATTAGGCACATTATATTTTTTTTAATAACAACATCAAAATAGCGGTTTCTATCACACAAAGTGTTATGAAATACTGTTGTTTACAGCCAAAGTAAAATGCACATATTTTATTGACCAAAGGTGTTGGAAATATTAGTATTTTTCAAATTAACAATATATATGTCAACATTTCATACAACAGAGGACTACATTGTGGCCTCATGTGATTATCCCCTACTCCACCACACCATGGGGGTAAATGATGGACACATTCTTCTTAAATCAATAGAAGCCCAAACCCTACCCTCATAAAAATCCCCAGAAGAAATAAATAAATAATATTTGCTTTCAGAAATCTGTAGACATTTCTTCTTTAAAAAACCAAAACCAGTATCTGCTTCACTGTATTTATTTCCCCACTATTTTCAGTCTCCAATTTAATGACTTTTTTCCTTCTTCTTTTAGCATAAATTTTCACCATAATCTGCTGCAAATGTGTCTGTAAATTTCATTAATCCAAATACAACCAGCGACAGAACGCACCAAAAGCCCTGACGATGGTCTGCGAGAATCCACTTTCTTTGAACAAATCATTTCAATATCTTTGTCTACACATTTCGCTTCAAATGGGTGAAGCACGTGTAAAAGTGTCAACAATATCATGCAGTAATAACACATTTATTAAAACGCTGTGCCACATCCACGTCGTGTTAACAAGAACCCATCAGTCCGATTGTACAGCAAAACCACACCGGTTTCTCAAAACAACCAATCAGAATTCTCGTCGATGATATCTGTCGGGGTCGTAATACGAAGTGACAACAACACGATTTGAGAACTTCCTTCCTGTTAGAGCTTGTTGTGCCTTCTGGCAGTCGATTACCGAATTGAACTCGACAAATATCTGGAAAAACAATCACAAAATAGTTACAAGAAAATTAAATTAAATTATTGAAAGTATGTGACAGATTTCAAACCCATAACCATTTGTACACTCAAATTATTTTGTGGCAGAAAACCTGCATAGATGAAAGCATTTGTAAATAAATTACACTTCCATGGCCTTTCAACCACAAACTGCATTTCTCTTATTTTTAAAAACGCACAAGCCTCTGAGAGGTAACAGTTACGGACTGAAGTTTAAGTCTATTTTTAGAGGGTATTTCAAAGTCACAGACTCGTGTTTCACTTAGTTGTAACTTTATCCAAATTTGTTACAGGTTTGTAGCTTAAATAAACGTAGTGTTAATTTTCACGGGTTGAAACTAGGGTCTGTCCCTTTAAAAACCAAACAAATGGTTAAATAATTAAAAATAGCTGTATGGTTAAATGAGTACAATAGCTATATGGTTAAATTATTATTGTTAAATGAGTGAAAACAGCTGTATGGTTAAAGCTGCAATCTAACCCCTCTGCATCTTGTAACATTATTCATCTGATTAAACAAAACAGAACAACAGTTTTTATTAGAAACTGACATCAATTTCAGTTTACAAAAACCTATGTATTTGTGATATTAAAAACACCAGGATGACCAAAAACACTTTGAATGTACAAAAATGGATAATGTAAACAATAAATTTTATATGATTTCAGTTATGAAAAACTGATCTAATAGTAAAAAATATACTGTAGTGTTTAAAAACTAGGGTATGTCCCTTTAATCATACATCTCTTTTAAATCAATATTTATTTTGCCATACAGCTTTGAGGTGAGGGGTTTGTAATTAGATAGTTGGGTGGGTTTTTTTTAATTGAACTACATACAGCGGTTTTAATTTAATTACATAGTTACTTCTAACCATACAATGGAACATTATTATTATTATTTTTTTTAAATCATAAATGTTATTATTATTACCTTGCCCAAACCCGGAACCTCCACACCTTTGATGGGGCGCGGGATTTCAAGGCTGCGGACTACACCATACTTCCCACATTCTTCTTTGACATCTTCGACTATATCTGAAAATACAAGTACCAACATAGTCAAATACATAAAACACAAACACCAGTCAAATATCTAGTTTAAACCAAGGTTTAATGTTTTCCCTCTGTATTCCAGCTAACAGCTGACTAAAAGTCCCAGGCCTAGTTTGAACTGAGGTTTCATCTTTAACTTCATATTCAACTAACATTCTTAGGCCTAGATTGAAATTAAAACTCCCAGGTCTAGTTTGAACTAACTCACAGCCGACTACTCAACTAAACCTCCCAGGCTTAGTTTGAACCAACTGACAGTGACTACACAAATAAAACTCCCAGGCCAAGATTGAACCAGTGACTACACAAATAAAACTCCCAGGCCAACTTTTAATCAACTTACAGCTAAAACTGGCTGGCTTAGTATAAACTGAGGTTTCGTGTTTTTACCTTCGTATTCTTCTTCATCCTCCAGCTCCTCGGGCAGGATCATGTTCATCAGACAGAGCACCTCGGTGGCCGGACCCGAGCCCTGCGTCAGATTCAACCCCGGAACCTGCAGCTGAACTGGAGCCTGCGAATACATGTAACACAAGCCTATTAATACATGTAACACAGGCATATTAATACATGTAACACAAGCCTTTTAATACATGTAACATGAGTCTTTTAATACATGTGACACAAGCCTATTAATACATGTAACACGAGCCTATTAATATATGTAACACGAGCCTATTAATATATGTAACACAAACCTATTAATACATGTAACACAAGCCTATTAATATATGTAATGTGAGCCTATTAAACAATTTAACATGAGTCTATTAATATGTAGCACTTTTTGATATGCTTAGAACAATGAACCATAAAGCCATTTCATACTTTCTATATATACATAGATTCTGCAGTTATATTTCTATAACATAACAATAAAATCTATCATCATTTTGTTGTATAGATATGGCAATCCAACCCAAGGGACAAAACATTTTTGCAAGAGCCAAGGTTTACCAAAGCCCTTACAATTAATTTAATTCCTTATCTACACCTCACAATGGTGATAGATTCTTTTTCTTGCTCATTTAATTACAGTAACAAAACATTAAATTTGTAAGCTACGGTTTGGTTATTGTAGAACAAATTTCACATGCAAACTCATTTAATCATACGCAGAAAAACAGTTCACATTATGCAACAACATAAAAACTTAATAAATATAAATTTGAAAATATTAATTTGTATAAATATTTTAAAATAATGATACAACATGAAATGGCAAACAGAATTCTGTAAAACATGAGTTCTGATGTCATGCACATGTAGAAATTGTACACCATGCAAAAGCTGGCTAATTCAGTCCAGTGGGCAAGAACAAATTATCAATCATCTTCAATTGTATCAAGTCCAAATGTGCAGCTATTTCATTAATATAAAACACTATAAATACTGCTACTCTTTTTCAGCTGTTGACTTCTTTATTCATAGGGAATTGATACACAGCATTAGGGCATTAGATGACTGCACATTAAGTCAGTTAGTAACATTTACTGATTAAACATTGACAAACAAACAAATGGTTATTTTTATTTTCAACAATAAAGTAAACAGCTGGAAGTAGTGCAAAAATTTAAGCTGTTGGACTTTTAAAAAACCCATTGTTTCTTAAATGATATAACATTTGAACCAATGCAAGCATTTACAACAAGTATTTACAGATTGGAATTATACAATAACAGTGTGTCAAGAAAAAGTAAATAGCACAAAGTCACAGAAACTACTTACATTTCCAGCATTCTTGGCCCCGACACTGGCTCTTTGCACAATAAGTTTCTTATCTCCTAGCTGCATACCATTCAAACCAGCGCACGACTAAAACAAAAGTTATCAAAACACATGAGCAATTTCCAAAACAAAGTACTCAATTCGGTGACATAAACTCATGCAATTATCCCTCAGGCTTGTGTATAAAAGCTGAACCCGTAATGACATGGTCTATGGTTTACACATATGGTATGAAGTACCGTATGAAGTACCTTGTGTCAGTTTAACCTACAATTTTCTGATTTGTCAAGTTTCATATACCATTTACTTGGTCTGTCATTTCCACCTATAATTACCTGGTCTGTCAGTTTCACTTATAATTACTGGGTCTGTCAGTTTCACCTATAATTACTGGGTCTGTTAGTTTCACCTATAATTACCTGGTCTGTTAGTTTCACCTATAATTACTGGGTCTGTTAGTTTCACCTATATTTACCTGGTCTGTTAGTTTCACCTATAATTACCTGGTCTGGTAATTTCACCTATAATTACTGGCTCTGTTAGTTTCACCTATAATTAATGGGTCTGTTAGTTTCACCTATAATTACTGGGTCTTAGTTTCACCTATAATTACTGGGTCTGTTAGTTTCACCTATATTTTCCTGGTCTGTTAGTTTCACCTATAATTACCTGGTCTGTTACTTTCACCTATAATTACCTGGTCTGGTGATTTCACCTATATTTACCTAGTCTGTTAGTTTCACCTATAATTACTGGGTCTGTCAGTTACACCTATAATTACTGGGTCTGTTAGTTTCACCTATATTTACCTGGTCTGTAACAGACACTTCTACATATTCACAGAATGCGTATCCTTTAGAGAGTCCAGTAGCGCTGTCTTTTACCAAGTTAAAGGCCTTCAGTGGACCAAATGATGTCAACAGTTCTTTGACCTGCAATTCAAAACAAGAGATGCCATATCAGACAATCACATACATGATTTTTTTTCTTTTTCAAACGGTGGAAAGATGAAATGTCCATGTAATAATTTACTACGATACATGTCCCATCAAAATGTCAAGACTTCAAAAATAATTAAGATTAAATTAATTAAAGATGAAACAAAATATAATTTTCAGAGATTTTATAAAAATCCAGAAATTATTTATAACATCCTTATGAGTTTGGTTTGAGATAAAAAGACAATAATGATAGCATCGTCCAAATGACTTATGTTTTAATCTCTGTGTCGTAGCATCCTTGTTTTAGCTTCATACGCAATACATATAACATATTCAACAGTTACTTTTGGATATGGTAATTTGATGAAAGGCACTTTATTTCTTTCATCTTTTAAAACTTCAACTATAATTTTTTTTTTTAAATATACCGTCCTGTAACCAGCATTGTCTGCTCGTTATAGAATTTTATCAGGGGTCAAGGTTACTAGACAATTTTTTTTTTTAATGTGGCCAAACATTGTATTACAGCCAATTTCGAATAATAATAAACTGCGTACATGACATTTGTTTTAAGAACATTGAAAAAATTCCAAAAAAAAATCGCAATCAATTTTTTTACTTTTTTTCAAATACTAATGCTCCTGAATGTGTTGGAAGAAAGTCTTGTAATAATTTTTTTTACCATTTATGAAATATGAATTTCAAGTGAGATATGCTATATTTATAGTGCATGAAACCAAAACAAGGGTGCAAAAAGGGACTTCAAACATATGGACCACAGAGATAACCCACTCAGACAGGATAATACATACCACAGCCTTTGTTACAGCAATTTCTTAGCACTGGTTGGAATGACAAATAGCCCCGTCAGATGATCACTTTAACACTGGGCTATGTTCATAAATACACAGACATACTTACCAGGAATAGGAGATAAAAGAATGAATACGGATGTATCAAGGATGAACTCGAGCAGTACTTCTTTAGTTGAGGAAAAATGAAGGCACTGCTGTAGTTCACCAGAATGCTATACTCCTACATAGTAAACTATGCACAAAACAAAACTATTTATAGCCCTAAATTGATTTCAAGCACAATGAACCAGCAAATTATACATCTTTGTGGGTCTTTTCAAAACATAATTTAGTTCATGATGACCATTTTAAAGAGATTAAATAAGTAATCTTGTAATCAGTGCTTCAGGATTATGGTAGCCCCACTCCCATGGCTAGTGATAGTAAATAACTACCATTGCCATGCCCGACAGCTAGTGAATTGTTTTTGGTCCAATGTTGCAGTTATTTTGTAAATATCAACATCCGGCCTCCATGCTATCCATGTTAGTGCTATCTCCCTCTTTAGGTGACTGATTATTACTATTATTTAGTTAAATTGTATTAACTGACTAGTGAATTTTTAATCATGGCTAGTAAATATTATTTTTAATCACTGATCCCATGGTTAGTAGATTAAAAATAAAATTATAGAAGAACATGTTGTAGTGTACACTTTTAGAAAAATCAAGTACGGTATTTACTTTGTTTTATTTTATACCAACCATGGATACAAAATATCATAATGTTTACACATTTAACGTTAAAATTCAGATTTTGAAATACACAAAATTATTTTCCTTGTAAATCGACATCACAGTTGTGGGCTATATATTTGATAATGTTTGTGAGGACATGTTTACCGAGACTGATACCAAAATATTTTCTTAACAAGTTGAAAATTACCACATGAAACAGTGATTGAGAGGTACTACTTGTTCACTGTCGGGAATTTAAAGTTTTAACAGTCCGCAAACTTATTTCCACTTCTGACAAAACATCAACTATCAGATTTTTTATTATAGTTACAATTTTAAAATAGGTTGCATATGAATCATTCAACACACACACTTACACACTTACTGGTTATTGCAATAGATATTGGCTTAATCCTGCATTCTGGTATTCACCATTTGAACAGTGCAGGACAAGCCAATATATTTAGAAGTAGTAACCAGTTATTTTATTTATCCTGCAATCAAACAAAAATAGTCAAAAAATTGTTTCTTCCAGTCTTACTACACACATTTTTGTACCATTAATCTAAATATTTTGCAATATCATGTATGGCATTATAAAAGTCATACTCACACAAGTCATTCTTTGTATTCGGAGCAAGTAACTTAAATTTGAATCTGAAGTAAACAAGTTGAGAATTTTATTTAGTTATCCTCTCTTACTTATATAATGACTGCAGGATAAATATGCACATGCATACCACCAAGTCATCTATAACTTGGTTATGTAATGAAAATCATTACAATATAACATCCAGCCACTTTTGCAACAGGGTACAAAAATACGCAAAATAGCTGAAAAGGTATAGGAACTTGCCTGTGTCTTGGTTGGACATATTAACACATTGCTCAGTTAAGAATGGAGAAATGGTATTGGACTTTCAACCTCTTCCCCTGGGCTAGGGAATGAAAGGGGGAAGAAACAAAGAAAATATGAGTAATTTTCAATTAAACGACACAATCACGTATGAAAAATATTACCCTTGAGTGACAACAAAATCTGTATGAGGCACTTATTTACTGCTGCATGACAAAGTTATCATTAAATTTTAACATTATTTCCTGGTAAATTGCATTATTTAATCAACGTTTTGTTTGACAGATAATGAATTGAAAATTGCCAAAAAAAAAAAAAAAAAAAAAAAAAAAAAAAAAAAAAAAAGAATAACATTGATCAATCACACATGAATTAAAACATGGCTGAAAGAGAGTCCTGAAAAAGAGTGTTGGAGAGAAAAAAAAAATCCTGAAATAAAAACTGAAAAGAAATCCTGAAAACAAGATTTTGATTTTGTGTTTATAATTTATTTAGCCATTTGTTGAAAGTAATGTAACTTTACTTTATAATTTTGTCTTCAAAATGTTTTAATTTTGATACATGTTCAAAGTTTTTTTCAAAGTACAATTTTACTCAAATTAGTGTTTTTACTTTTGTTTTGTTTTAATCTTTTGGGTTTACTTTTTTGTTCTTTTAAAGCCTAATTTATTTCTCATTTTAATGCAATCAGCATTTATAAGTCTTTTAATCTTTAATAGTTACATTGAAAAGACATGTAACAACATATGCGAAAATAGGACTTAATTAAAAAAAATGTTTTTTTGTGTCTGCAGTGTTGAAAGCGACAATGCTGAAAGGAAACTTCCTAGACACACCTGTCCTGAAAATAAGATGCCCATTTTGCCGATTGCAGCATTTGCAGAAGAATAACTCGGGTGAAAGAAAGGGGAAAAAAACTAGCCCGTTGTTCTCGATCTTCTGAAGAACGTTACGAAGAGCAGCGCAAGCCCGTCGTGGAGGTCAGCCCAAGTCCACCAAGACACCTGGTACCTGAGATACTTACCGACAAGCACAACAGACAACAGTTCTGCACAATTGTACTTGACCGTTTTGTCAACGGTAAATAAATAACAGCCGTGTCCTTTCCTTATCTGCAAACATACCTGGTCTTCGTTCAGATAGTTCGGAAGTCCACCAATAAACACTTTGTGAGGAGAGTCCTGTACCACAGTCGAAACAACACCTGCAAATATATACATAATAGTAATAACAGTAAGTAATGCAGGTAAACATATTTTTGGGGGTTCTGAGCAAACAAGTTTTTTTTTTTAGTACAGCATTGTCAATAATAGCTGGCAAATTTGTTTTTACATATTCAGAAATATATTTTAAGTATTTTAATCTAATTACAGCTTAAAGGGAGAGTTCTGGGTTTGCTGCAATTGTTAAGATGTTATCAATTAACAGAGACTTTTTAACGACAAATTACTTTTCTGCATAAAATATTAGTGGCTATATATTAAATGTGTTTCTGATTAAAATAAAATTTTATTTTCTAAAATATTTTTTGTTGTACATACAAAATGATTTGAAGACAAAATCCAAATTGGGCTTCTTAAGATGATCAGAAACACATTGAAGACACTGATATTCTACACAAGAAAATATATTTAATGCATATTTTTAGACGTTAAAATATTTTTGTTAGTCAGAAACATCTTACCATGCAGGAAACTCAGAAAAAAACATTCTATTGATTTCAAAGAGAAATGTTTTGAGGTTGGCACATTTGTACTTAATTTGGGCGTACTCATTTTGGGCACATCCATTTCAGCTTTGGTGTAATCTAAAGCCCCGTAACGTCAATTTGAACTCTTCATTAAATAATTCATTTCAATTTATTTTTGTACTTGTGTCCAAAGAGGTTTCAAGCACCTGTTCTACTCATACATCTTAGTCACCTGTGCTATCAATGTTGGACAGTTAATTGTGTGTGTGTGTGAGGAAATACACAATTTAAAAGTTCTTGAAATGTTTTATGACCATGTGTAAAACTGGGTCACTTTATCAACTGTCACATTTTTTAAGGTCAAAGCTACCTCATTTTTATAGCAATGTCTACAACTTGTATTTCAACAGATAACACTAATGAACAAACAATTATTACAATATACATTTTCTTCTCAACAAATTAAAACCTATAGACAAACACTTACGTTCCTGATATTTGTACTTTTTAATACGGTGCCGATAATTAAGATCCAATTATTTTAACCCTTTGCCAACCATAAACCTCATTTCTATTACTGACTGTCTAAATACTTGTTAAATCGTACCTGGCACTGCCACTGAAGGTGTTTCGGCCATGCCTGGGAGAGGCTGATAATCACGCGGCCGTCGAATCTTCAACGACTGTCCCTGAAAATTAATCCCATCAAATGCCATGGCTTGTGTTGTTTCATCCACTGACCGGAACTGAAAGTTAAACAACATGTTACACGTTTCAGGGAGAATATATGCAAGACGGGTAGAAAGGAATGTTTTATTTAACGACACACTAAAGGTTTTATTTATGGTTATCAGGGATGTGAGTGACCAAATGTAAAAAACTCTGGAAAAGTGTCGGTGGTGTCTGGGGCCGGCGATATCTTTGCCATAGCCGCTTCACAAAAGGCGGGCTAATTGTCTAATGCTATATACAGCTGGTGAAAACGAACCAATGAAATGTCGCCTAACAACAGAAAAACTCGTTACTGTTTGGTGCGGGAAGGGAGATAAGTCGAATGACTTCCGTGTTGATTAAAAGACAGAAATACCCGTAAAAATCTTAAGTCGGACAAAACCATTAAAATTTATATTTTTATTTATTCGCGCGAAAAAATATAAAAATGCGGAATTGGGGCCATGAAAACGCGGAATTGCACAAAAACTCAGAAATCTCACATCATTGGGTTATACAACGCCGGACATAAGGACCACACAAATATTGACAGAAAACCCACTGTCGCCACTTCATGGTTAGCAGCAAGGGTGTTTTATATGCACCATCCCACAGACAGGATAGTATATAGCCTTAGTTATACAAGCTGAACGAGAAATAGCCACAATGGGTCACCTAAGTCAAACAAAGTCAATGCTTTAAGGAAAACCGATGTACATACCACTGGTTTATATCAACAATATAATGTAATGTATCCAGTTTTAAATAAAGACAAAATATGTATTTGTCTCACCACGTGTCCAGAGTTCAACAATAATAATACAACAATACACAAAAGGTATACAAGCCAACCTATGGAATTACAAGAGATTTGAAAACTATTGGAAGATTATCAGAAATATTTAAGAAATACTATGCATAAATCATTGGTAACAAAACAAAAAATGACTGCATTTTTTAATAATAAATCAGTGTGCATGCAACCATGTACAGTATATCAAACCTGCTATTTTTGTGGTGGTCTCTCTTTTTCTAAAACAATTCAGACACCAGATTTGTATTTGTTTTTATTTTTATAAACACACACTTCACTTGTCAAGATACTTTCCTCCAGGATCAGAGCTTCTAGATTATGGTAGCCTCACTCCCATGGCTAGTGATATTCAATATTGGGCTAGTAAATAACTACTACTACCATGTGAAAAAAAAGGTGTCAAATACTGCATTGATGTCTAATTTGTAAATTTGAATATCTTAACCCCAGCCCGAAACATTAGTCGTTCAAGGTCTATGTCCCTCTTTAGGTGACATAATGATCGGATTGTTACTTCAAGTAAAATTTTATTAACTTAACCTTCTGACTACTGCAGGCGAGATCTCTCGCCCGACGTCACGCCAGGCGACATACTGTACACTGCATTTCCCAATTCATATTCCCTGCCGTTTTTCACAGGGCACTTACCAGAAATGCAAATAAAATTGAAGAAAAAATATTTCCGGTTAAAATGGTGGCTTTTATTTTGATTGTTTCAACTGAGAATACCTTGAAATTTTTAGTTTAAAAAGTGGTTTTCGGCATGTATTTTCGCTTCAAAACAATGGCTGCACATCGCGGTCATATTCAGAGATCGATAGCCGATTGTGACAGCTAATTTGATAATACATTTGATCGTTTTAGCAACACCAATATTGCAATATAAACTGTAGTTCGGGTTAAAAAAAAAATTCTGGTCAGAAAACAATTGTTATCGGGAATAATGCTGGCCACAAATGCCCGTACGTTAACGCAACTTTAAAACTTTTTTGCCTAATTTTAATCACCATTAGTTGATCTACAAACAAACAAAATCAAACAAAACCCACAAAAATAATACTTACAGATTCATATATGAACTTTATTTCATGTATTTATAAAACATTTAAGTGAATATATGCGAGTGAAAATTATGAACTTGTACTCACTCAACATGGTTTTTGTTAAAAATTAATCCAGTAGTCTAAAGGTTAAAGTAAAGTAGGGAGTGAATTTTTAATTGTGGCTTGTAAATTTGTTTAAACTACTGATCCCATGGCTAGTAGATTTTGTAAAAATGCTACTAGTCCTGAGTATGCACTATTGTAATAAAAGTTAAATAGCTGCGAGCAACTCACTTCGAGGAAGGCAAAGTTTTTGTCTAAGTTTATCTGCACTGCTATGACCGGGTTTCCATCAGCCTGGGCAAGTCCTGTCAACTTCATCTGTTGGTTGAAGAAATCCATCATCGCTTCCTGCAATAAGAGAAATAGTTTTGTTAACAACTGAATGACAAAAAACAATACTAGAGAAAACCGTTAAAAGACAAATGTGAATGGATTTCATAGAAAGTGCAGTAATGTGTGAAAATCAGGTCACCATGACCCAGTTATAGTACAAGACACACCAAGTTGTACTTGCACGCAAAGTTTGATAATCCTATGACTTGATACGGATTTCCGTTAATTAGCAGTAATGCATGAAAAGTAGGTCACCATCCAGAGTTGTACTTGCATGTAAGATTTAATGATCCTATATTACCTGATAAGAAACATATGCTCCGGAAATAAAATGTTTAATGTTGGACAACACAATAACCATAATGCAACCCATCAAAGATGATCAGAGGAAGAAACAATTAATGATATAATGGTTTCCCTAGAAATTTGACAAGGCATGGTAGACTAAACACTTTTGGGGCATTTCCACCATTTTCGGGGCACTTATTCATTAAAGACAAAAAAATATTAATTGAAATAAAAATAAATGTAATTGATGTGCTTGCTTTAATAAGTAATTGGCAAAATATATAACAGATATTTTATTAATTAATAACACATTTTCTAAGTGTTTTAGAATTAATGATTAAAAAAAAGAAGACTTATTTCATCTCAGGACAGCATGGCACTGATTAAGTCAAGATGGTGTTGGAATATTACAGGCTTGGTGCCGCACCATGCTAAAACAAGCTAGGAATAACACCATGACCTATGCAATATCAAGGTCTCACCTCTGTAACACCGAATGGAATGTTGCCGACATACAAGCGCCGAGCCTGCCGACTGATGGCACTGCCAGCAAAGGGAACCGTGGTGTTGGTCACGTTAGGGGCCATGGCAGGAGGGGGGACGACAGCATTAGGGGGGATCACCGCAGGAATCACCGGTGATATCACTGGGGGAACCATTGAGGGCATCGATGTAGATCCTACAAAACAAATCATACATAGAGAAATAAACAATTGTCATTATTTTATTATAATGCATACAAATTGTCGGGTTGCCCCAATGGGCCATTCTTTTCAGTCAGTGCACCACAAATGGTATATCAAAGGTCATGGCATGTGCTATACTGTATATTGGAGGGTGCATATAAAAGACCCCCTGCTACTAGTGGGAAAATGTAGGTTCTTCACTATATGTGAAAATTACAAAATGCTTGACATTCAACAGCCATTGATTAATAAATCAATGGGCTCTAGTAGTGTCATTAAACCAATTTTTTTTTAACAAACTAATGTATTACTGTCATTAGTGAATATAATTCAAAAATAATATGTAAACAATTCAGATATGTTGCAGACTGACAAGTACATATAACGTTAAACAATCAGTTATCAGATTTAATATGTAGTTAGGCAAAAACTCTTTCACTTACCTGGTGCATTAAATGCATCCATTGACATTCCAAATGGTGGTGGCTCTGGTTTGGGGAGTGATGCAACTGCAAAAAACACAATTTATCATAGATACGTTTTCAAGATATATGTCAGTTATTTACATCTTCATCAAAGTTACTGTTCACCTCTGATACCAAATAAAATAAAGGTTTAATATGAGCAGTCAACTATATATGCACAAAATTCACAGGTGTGCCTATGTTTAACTAATGTTTCTGCTTGTTTTCAATGTCTGTGTTCACCATCTTAATAGTTTAACTGCCATTTGCTTCCAATGTACATGTATACCATTTTAAACAATTGCTTCAACTTGTTTCCTATGAATGCCTAGAAGTCTTCTGAGTTTAAACAACTTGTTTCTAATGTCTCTGTGTGTTATTTTTAAATATTAAAATATTCTTACCTGGAACTCCTGGCATAGTACCTAAAATTAGAAAAAAAATAGTTTAGTATTTTAATTAATAAAGATGTATCACAGAAAAAGTGAACCATTAAATATTCACATTAACAACACACAGTTTAAACCCACCAATTTGTTTCACACTTCAGATTTCGATAAAATTTTACCATAACAGCTTGTTGATGAAAACAGAATAATTGTTTTCTCTTCAATTTTCATTTGTTGATCATATTCATGCTTGGTTTCTATGGGCCATTTGACCTCGAAACAATTATTGGCTTGGTTTGACAGAACTGCCAAAACAACAGAATGTTAACAAACATGATTTATAGATTACTTTGAGAAAAAACATTACACACATAAATATATATAGGGTGATCAAAATTATCTACAAACATTAAAGCTTATACATATTTTTAAACAAAATATCAATCATGGCACCAATTTTCTCTGCCAAATTAATTAAAACACAATTTTGCCAATCGGTCTTAAATAGCTAGACATGAATATTTATGTACCCAGTCTTACCCTGCATGGCCTTGTACTGCATGGGAGTGATGTGCTCAAATCCTGGGGGAGGGATATCCCAGTATTTGTACGGCTTCTTCTTCCTCCGAACTCCAGCACCGCCACCACCAGCACCAGCACCAGCACCGCCTCCTGCCACTCGCTCCTTTGATCGACTGTAAGAAAAACACAACACTTTCAGATACACAAAACAGAGACTACATTCAACAATTACTGTCTAGATAGAAATACAAAGTTAATGTTATGTTTTGTTTAAAACAAGTAACAAAACCAACCACTAATGTCGACCTTTATTGGCTAAGGGCGACTAAGACCAGGGTTTTATTTCTGAAATTTGACTTGACTCCCATGGCTTTGAACTTGGGAATTTTTGCGTTGTTTTAAAAAATAACTGGGAATTTTGTGTTCGCTTTCAAAATCTTGTTAAAAGCCACAAAAATATTGATTGTTGTTTATTCTTATCGAAAGTGATCAATGATTTAATAAAAAGCAATAGAAAAGAGCTCCAAGAATATTAAAAGGAAACAAATACAAATTGGGAAGTGGTAGCATTCATATTGGGATTTTTCTAAACTCCAAATTGGGAGAAAAAAAAACGACATAGCCTTGGGGAATGGTGCCGATATTCGGAGTCTAGCGACATAGGTGATAAAACCCTGAAGACCTTTTTTTTTTTACAAATGTAGTCTGTTGGACGACCCTCAATTTTAGTGTCTGGCAGTGGCAAATAGTTAAAAAAGAAACACACTGATACTGAACCAAATGGGGAGCGAACTACATACAGGGTTCTCATTCATCAAAACAATTAGGAATGTAGGAGAGTCCATGAAATTATATATCCAATAAAATATCAAGTAAATAGGATAACAACTGACAACACAAAAATGCTTAAATGCTTTTATGTAGTAATAAAAAGTACATGAATACATTTCTTTATTATTAAAATGTATGATAAAATATAAAACAAATACCAGGTAACTCATATATATTGAACTAATGTAAAGCTAGAAAATGTGATTAAATAAAATGAAATACTGTTTAAGACATGTTGCACTGTTAATATTAAATGTTTGATTACTAGCGACATGTTTTGTTGTACTGGTTAATATTGTAAATCTGGGTCATGTAGTTGAGTTCATTTCCACGAAGGCTTTCTAGACGGTTCGTCCACTGGACAATTCCTCCACGGACAATTCGTCCACTCACCTCGGACAATTCGTCCACTCGATGACTGAGTAAAATAAGGAAATCTTACTAAAACAGTAAAATAGAGTTAGAATTCAACATTAATATCCAGTTTTCATTAACTGTTTGTATTCATTATCATGCGGACGATTCGTCCACTCGCTTGTACATTATCTCACATGTCACAATGTGGTAAATAGGTAATGCAAGCCACCATGTCGGAAGACTTCATTACACACACACACCCCAATGTAATGTTCTCCTTCAATGGCGTAAATTCTATCCACTATGCCCTCCCTCGTCACATGTTAT
>JAECMU010045783.1:0-11696 GCA_016106625.1 Dracogyra subfuscus | reverse complement strand
AAACTAACACATTAAGACCAGCGTCTCCTCATCACTTGAGGAATCCATCTTGACGAGAGTTTAATTTTATTCACGCGATAACATATAAACGTGAAAACGTCAAATCGTTCCGATTTTTGTAGGTACTACAAGTCGCATACTACAAGTCGGTACGACAAATCGCATAGTGAGAACGCCCCTTAAATTATACAGCGTAATCGCTCAGTGGGCGATCACGTGATCTACATCTCAAAATAGATCGTCAAGCTTTGAAATTCTTACACGAAGCGACACGAATGGCGGCACAGTGAGGGTGGTGTCGAATTTCTCTCTGTATATAGTATGTGTATTAGTGATGAATATGTGGATTTTTTTTTCATTTGTTAACTCGAAAATGGTCGATGTAAAGGTATTTGACGTCAAACATAGGATTGTTGTGGTATTAGAGCGGGAATCTTTGCCTACCGTTTGGTAGTCAAGATTTGCCAAAAAAAGAAATAGGATGGTCTCTGACTGTAATGAGAGCGTATAACTGTCCAAATGTCCGTCTAGCTCTCTTACAAGTTAGTCAGAGTACTCGGGCTAGGGAAATATGAGCTACAACCTTTTGAAAATGTCAATCTGAATGTTGGCTAAGTAAATTGTCAATAATTGTCAAAGTCCTTCTTATCCTCAAATGCAACATTTTGAACATATTTTTATCAATGTGTAATAACAATTCATTTTATGTGTTTTTCAAAACTCACGTCTTCCCATTCGTCTTCCATTTTGAACGTCGATTATCTTCTCTATTATTATTTTAAGTTACATATTAATTTAGACTGTTAAGGTCCATAATAAACGAGACTCACATTCTCTTGTAGACTGAGTGTTTTGATTTTGATTCCTTTACTATGCTGTTTCAACAAAACAAGGAAACAGTTTATTATTAACCGTCTACTATTTTGTTATTTTTGTTGCTATGCAGATATAGAATTTGATTATTATGTTAATCTTATGAAATATATCCTAAAATGGCACGGCATAATTAAGTAAGATATAATGCATTCTATTTAATGATTATTTACCTCGCAATCGAAGACCAGAATTGGGTTTGTGAAATACAATCATGAGCCGTATCGGAACCCTAATGTCGTAATTTAATTACTAATTAGAAACCAGTCAATAGAATAATTCAATAAAATTCCTTTTTTGTTACTCATAGTTTCTTGATTTATGCCTCCACGTACGCCCAAAATAGCCCTTTAGTGTAAGCCTAATACTGGAGTGTAACATGGGTGCAGACCTCGTGAAAATAAATTGATGAGTGACAGTCACTGAGTCGCTTTTCATACCCTTGTTTTGACTTCGTACACAGTAAATAAAACATATCCAACGTTAAAATATTTTATATGATATATTTAACAGAAGGTACTTTTTATTTCATTCATCTTTTGAAACTTAAAATTAATATTTTGTCTAGAATTATGAAAGGTAACAAAATACCAACCTGTAAACAATGTTGTCCGCTTGTTATAGAATGCAGAATTTGACAGAGATCAATGTAAGTAGACCAGTTTTTATTTTAATGTGGTGAAGCATTGTAATATTATAGAACATTTTGAATTTGAATGACGTCAGTATTCCCATGACGTCAATTTGAGTCTCCATACAGTAACCATACTTGCTATTTAAAATTATTTGTTTGAACATTACTAATGCATCTGAATGTATTTTAAGAAAATCTTAGGATTAAAAAGTTGTACCTTTTATGAAATATGGATTTCAAATGAAATTATGTTAAGATATGCTGTATTTATTGTGTACAAACCCAAAACAATGGTGCGAAAAGTGACCATCATCGACCTTAAATAATAAATTTATTAACTGACTGTCCTGAGTGTTAAGTCTAGCAATAGTTTGAACAGACATAGAAAGAAAGTGTGGTTCAGTATTGACTTAATGTGTGCCATAGCAAGACTTTCATTTGTACACCAAAAAATAACTGGGAACATGTTACTAAAAGATTTAGAAGAGGCGATGTGTTCGTATCATCAAATTCCACTCTACCTCACATAGTGGTGTGACGAGAACGGGTTCTCAAGTGCAGTGTCAAATACACTGAGAATGCCCCTTTAATTTTTTTATCTCAATAACGCACAATAGTGTCAAATTTACAAAGTCTGTTTACGGCTTACACACATATAATTACATCTGTTTACAGTGATTAAACACCTGAGTTTTTAAAATAGAAAACCAGGCTTCTTATATTAAGCCCATAATGTACATCACTAATATTGATGGTACACTGATAATGTCATTGGTTTTAGGACTGGTGGATATTGGATTTGTATTCCACCCTTGCTCAAAGTGCATTTGATAGCTCAGTTGGCCACTGCAAGAACTTCTCTGTCATTAACCGCTGATTATTAACTATTGACCCAGTATCCTGAACAGACAGCCCAGATAGAGGAGAAAAAAAGTTAAAAATAAAATGTAATTATACATGTTATATTAATGATCATCCAGAGTTCTCCAACTTTTATGTGATCATGTTGACAGACATTTGAGGCCTTGGTCCTCACAAACGAGTGGATGACGTCCACAAGGGGAGGGGCGGGGGAAGTTTGTAAATCTTAAAGTCACAAAAAGGTGCTCTTTTTTCTTCTGGCATTTAATAGTTGATTTAAAAAAAGGGAGGGGTCTTGAAGTGTTATTGTAGGCCTATGGATAAATCTGAAAGCGGACAAATCTTTCTTCCCTTCTATAATTAAATATTACGTCGGTATAATACTATAAAGTTTATCATGTTTATCAAATCAATTAATGCAGCTTTTTCTTTTCATTTCTAAAAGATGTTTCTTCTTTTATAGATGAGACTGTATATATGAAGTCTTGAATCACTGTAACCAAGAATGTTAATATACTGGACAGTGTTTCGTTCCTCAAGTCTCAAAGTTGCTACTGAACTAATGTATTCTACCACTGTTTTGATTTGTGGTTTTGTGGCATGTCCAATAAACCATATTTAACATCATGCAGTTTGAAGTCGATCATCATTCACATGCCAGCTAAGGAATTCTGGGAACTGTTCATGCCATTAAAGTCCCTGAAACTTCAGGATGGTCCTGATGTTTCTCTTCTGTCTCTTTCATTTGTAAGCAGGTCAACAGGGAAAGACATGGGTCAGAAACGAAGGAAGAAAAAAGTCTCAAAAAAGAGAAATTCTCTCCCTTCGCAATCTAACAAAAATCTCATTCGCCAGTCATCAGCATCTGCTGTTTACACCCAAGACACTCCAAAACGACATGATCGGACAGACTGCGCCAAAACCAAACTTCCAGGAATCACAACAGAAAAGGACAAAGATGCTGGTTGCAAGCAGAGGGTTTTGGCAACTCCATCACCAAGGCTGTACTTCATTCCACCAGTTCTTCCACTCAATGAACGGAGAAAAAAGATTCCCTTACTTGCGGCAATAAAACCAGACAATGATAAAACAGAAAAAGATAGGTTCATGAGAGCTAACTACAACTACAATCCATATTTCCTCTACCGCTGCCCAGCAGATGGTGATGTGCTTGAAAGCTTCTCAAAACCATCAGACAAATATCTCAAACAGGTTTGTAAGATTTAAAGTATTATGAGTGAAGTCGTAGAAAAATGGTATAAATATTGAACAGAAAGAAGGATCATAGGTAATGTGATGTCAGTTGCTGTGAATTTTACCTATAGTCCTTCCCACAATGGAACACTATTATCTTACTTTGTTATGTACTGTTACTTATTTATTTCTGAGCCAATTGTTTTTTAAATTGCACACAAAAAAGTGCTTTTTTATTATTTCCAAAATACTTTTACTTTTCTTCTTATGTCAAATCAAATTGAAATTATTAAAAAAAAAACCACAATGTTTATGGAGTCTGGGAAGGACTATAGATTAACTTATTTGGTTATGTGAATATATTTGTGTAGCCAAATCAGTGACCTAAAACTTGCATTGATATTATATTTTGGTGATAGTATTTCCAGCTGTTACTGTAATTTTGAAAGTGTTTGAATTGTAATAAAAGTCTTTTTTGCCATGGACAGCAATGTAAACAAACTGATTTGGTATTTTTATTGCATTCTATTGTCTTTGACTGGTGTGTAAAAGTCTTTGAAAATGGCAGGTAAAGGTCTTTCTATTTGTTTGGTCTTGGAGGCTATGAAACCAGGTCATGTGAAATACCCATTCTGTCATTTATTCATCACTGCCAACGATGGATGAGCTGGGCTAAACTGGTTGTAGGAAGGCACCTAAGTAAGATATACCTATTCATGCATTTACATATTCACCTATCATAGCCTGTATGGATGAGATGTAGCAAGATGGTAGTGCTCACTTAATCTCAGAGTGCACTTTACGGTAACCTGATCGCTCATGGCGAGTAAAAATAGCATTGGGCAAGTCAAAACCTCGTTACATGTCGCCTGCTTGGCGACCAAAAAAAATTCTGCATATTGTATTATGTATCAAAATGCAAATAACTAATGTTTGTAAGAGATCGGAAAGTTATATTTTATTTATTTTCATCTGGGTTTCTTATTTCTGTGCAACCAAACCCATAATAGCAACCATTTCCCCAATATATGGAACAGTCTAAAACCATTCAGAATCCCTCGGCCAGTTTTCATTATGTATTCGACATAACCTTATGTCTGACGCCGATATAACCGTAATTATAATGTGTTGAGTGTGTCGTTAAAAAAAAAGAAAAAATCGTTATGTATTAAGAAAACCTCAACCACCTAAATGTATTTACAGGTTCAAACAACTTGTCACATGTTTCACAGAAAGATTTTGTTTATGATCCTGAGGTTTTCCGAAGTTATATTGTGTTGGAACATTTTTGTTTCTTACGCAATATACCGAGTCTACTTTTCCAAACACCCATTCGTCGCTGCGAATAATGCCAATGACAGTCATGCCAAGACTGAACCTTGGTAAAATATTCCACATGTTTTATTGTGGGTCCCGTGACAACATAGTAGTTATAATTTAATTACAACAATTTGCAATCTTTTCAATGTACAATTTAAGTTGGGTGTTTTTTAACGAAATTTGGATCACTGGCCATTCAAACATTGTACAGGTGAGTCAAAATGTTGCTGTGAGTGGCCCTATTGGCCAGTCAAAAACAGTCGTAAGTGCATACTCTGTAATGTTAGAGGGCCATATATACTATTATCTTATGATCAGTGGCTCTCTATGTATGGTGATGTAAGTTTAAAATGTACTGAGGTTCATCAAACAAATGTTCTCAACAGATGGGGGCTGGACAAGAAAAACTTTCCAACATTTCATCTTCTAAATAACTACCCCCATCTTGGAAGCTTAATTTAGGTGTCACTCTTCTAGTGACACAAATATCTTATCCTCTTTAATAATCTTTCAATATTTAGGATTTTGTGTAGGATCTGGCCTCCCCTCTCCATTGGGTCACACCAATGTTCGAAATATGATTGGTAATTTCTATTTTTAAAAATCTATTATCAACTTTTTTGTGGGCTGGGGCCAATCCACCTACCCTTCTCCCTAACCTCATGGGGTATTAACTATTTCATAATTATTAATTTATAATTTATTTAGAATACCCCATCTAACATTGTGTCAAAACACTTTATTTAATAGTTGTAGATTAGGTTTATTCTTGTTCTAAGGCTGCAGTGAAAATTTATTAACCTCCCCTTTATATTTATTTAATTTTTGGGGGCTGTAAGTTTTAAAATTTCTAAATTGGCCCCTTAGTTAGGTGCTTCCTTCCTCGGGTCAGACCCCCGATCTTATCAGAAGTCAGACTCGGAATAGGCATGTTCGAAACCATAAAGGTATATGGACATGTAAAATACCTAGTCAAGTCAAGTCAACAGATAGCCCAGATACATGCTTGAACCTTAATTGAATATAAGCATGGCAATCGAGTTGATATGAAATGTTGAATAAACTTTGTTTGTTTTGATTTTGATTTTGATTTGATTTCCTTCCTTCCATACCAATCTTTTCCTTTCCAATCCTTTTATTTCATTTCCAATCCTTTCCATATCAATCATTTTCTTTCATATCTTTTATTTTCCTTTCCATTGCTTTTGAACCCTTTTGTTTTCAATCAATTTCTATCCCTTTCTTTTCCAAACAATTCCCTTTTTTTCCAAAGTTACCCATGCATGTATATTATAACTCACTTCCAGTTCTAAATTCTGTCCACATTCTTTGTTCAGGCCATGTTGATAATGGAGAAAGCCATCAATCGATATGGCTGCTATGAGGAGTTCGAGGAGAAGACGGGCGGGAAGATTCTGTCCCGCTCACAGATCTGCACTGTCATTCACCGTTACCTCAAGATCGAGGGTATGGAGGATGAAATCTGCCTCAACCTCAGCGATAACCTCATCTCTCGCGGGTCCATGACCAGGTGTAAAGGTCGGCCCATGTTAAATGTGAGGATAGTCAACCTCAGAGAACAGTGGGCCGAGGGTCTGTTGAGACACGAAATAGGTAACACTTAGAGAATAACCTATGAGGCAAAAGTCAGATTGATCTTGCACAAATGAATTGATTTTGTGAAATGTCATAGCTTCTGCATATTACTGAAGAAGTATGCATGCACACTGCACACATGCATGCACATGCACCTTTCTCAGGAATCAATTCAATATGTTATGGTTTAGCAACACAATTGCTTTTGGGCCTAAGAATCAGCATTTGAATGAAAAAGTTGTTTTAATGTTTTGTTCATGAAGTCACAGTACTAAACCATATGGATAATAGATCTAAGAAATGTTATTTAGCATGGATATTAATGACATTGAATTTATTTTTATGCTTCCTCCACCAAATTAAAGTAAGTTTGTGTTCAAGACACATGGCAACATATAGCTATAGCTATAAAATTGCCTTGGAATCTTTATATAGGACAAAATGTGATTGGTTTTGAATATGGAACAAATGTTAAAAAGTTTTAAACCAGTTACTGAAGACAACATTTTTTTCCTTATTTTATAGGTCAATTTATAAGGTGTGAGTCGACTACACTGCTTTTATTTCGGCTACAACTAAGAACATACCTCTTTTCTTAAAGCCAGATAACAAAGTATGCATTATTTGAAATGAACATTTAATAACACATCAGACAGACCGAGACAGCGAGAGAGAGAGGGGGGTGGGGAAGGGAGTGAGGGAGGGGAAGTAAGGGAGAGGGAGGGATGGAGGAGAGAGAAGAAGTTTTTGCTTCCAAAAAGCAACAAGGGATCATTTTGATAAACATTCCTTTGAGGTACCAGTTTTAAGACTGCAGTTAAATTTGAAATAAAATAAGTTGTAATTTCTTTGTCACTCTTTCAGGTACTCACTACATGAGAAGCAGCAACAACAGGTTTCATCCATGGAACAACTGGAAGACCCGCAAAGACCTCGGCTTGTTGCCTCTGAACCCAACGGAGGAGGGCCTCGCAACTCTACACAGCGTGATCTTCCGCCCCGACCCATGTCTGTGGCGTGCAGCCCTCCTCTACTACACCGCGTACAAGGCCTCGCAGATGTCCTTCAAAGAACTTTTCCATGATGTGGGGCGCTTTGTGCATGATCCCGCTGTCAGGTGGGACTACTGTCTCCGAGCCAAACGAGGACAGTCAGACACTTCCATTGCAGGTAGGAAGGAAATGGTTCATTTAATGATGCACTCAACACATTTTATTTACAGTTATTAATTTTAACAGCATATATTCAATGTGGATGAAGTATAAAGTCTGGAAGTCTGTAACTTGTTATTTTAACTTTGTAAAGTCTTTGAACTGAAGTAATAAAAACAGACCAACAATGCAGGCATCAAAATAAGTTGTGAACGGTCATTGGTTTACCACATGTAAGAAAAGGTGTTTCCAGGCAATTCATAAGGAATTACATGTGGACTATCCCAAGGGCTGAGTTCAGCCAGACTGAGTCAAAACAAGACATTCTCTAGACTGGTGTGTGCGCTTCACGTTAAACCAAATGGACACGACGGACACCAATAAAATAGTTTGCAAACGTTAAGAAGAACATTCATTAGCTAAACTGATAACAGCTCTCAACATGATTATAGCTGACACCCATGTGTCAGACATTGTTGTGGACATTCAACAATATGATTACACAGGAGTAAATCTTGATGTAAATTTGCAGAAAAACAATAGATTCGTATCAATGAATACCTAACTGCAGTTTCGTTTATTTCTTTGTTAATTTCGTACCCATGGTCTCTTGACACATGCAGATCATGATAATGGGAAATGAACATGCAGTATTTATTACTTGTGTATTTATTACTTATGTTTTGCCTAACAGTTATCAGTTTGAGCAAAGCCAACATATTTCTGGTAGTTTTGGTGGAAGAGTGTTGACCTTCGTTACAAAGTGGTAATCAGTCTCAAGGCTGGTAGGTACTTGTTTGAACTTTAAGTGAATTTGTAATAAGCATGAAAATAAATAGAAATAAACTAGACTGAATTAGCTGTGGTGACATTTATAATGGGTTCCTTTAGCAGTAGAATATTTATAGGCTATTAAACGATTCATATGATGTTTATGTCCCGAGTGAAATGGTTTTCATTTGACACAAGCTTTAGCAAGTGACAATGAAAATTATTTCATGAGGGGCATAAACATAATATAAAATTGTAGCGAGTTTAATATCCTATTTGTCCTATTTATTACACATAATCAATTTTAATCTATATCACTCAACGTTTGTGTTGCGCTGATCGATGACGTCATCATGCGACATTGAAGTTCTAGTGGGACGTATCACTTTGCTGTGTACCAAGATATTTTTAACCATATGGGTAATAAATAGAGGATATACTCCCTGAGTGGCTTGTGATATCATAATTTATAACCATGAGTTGATTTAAGAATGGACCGCAATTATTTGTTGGTTCATGCAAGTATGAACCAAAAATTAATTGCGGTCAAATCTTATAATTAAATTTATATGCATACTTAAGCAATACATAATTGAATTTATTTTGTTTAGCTTTAAATATGCCTGTAGTATTGATACTTGTGTCGCGTAAGAATGCAAATGTTCATTCACAATAATTATTATTTTAATTGGGTGATTGTTTTTGTAATTTCGATAAGAGACGCCATTTTCGCTCTAGCTGCTGTGCATTTTTATGGATCATTTAGTTATATTGGAAGGAATTGTCTTATCGATGTTTAGTTTATATGTAATGAAAGTGTCTAACATTTATGATGTCGGTGGAACCCTTTAATTTTCACCAACAGATTTAGAAATTGCTTACAAGTAAGTTACAGGTGTAACGTTTCCTATATGATTTCTTTGGCCACTAATTTAGTCATTATTAAGGAAGTTTGTTTTTGTTGTTGTTTGATGTGGGTTTTTTTTTTAAATCAATGCGTATAGATCTATTGTATTGCTTTTGTAGCTTTCATGTGGGTTTTCTTCAAAATATCTAAATATGGTTTCCTGAATAATCGGGCTTGTTGCACAAAAGTAGTTAGAGTCAATGGGGTGGTAGGTGTGGCTTAAATATGTTTGGTTCATCGAGATATGAACGAAAAAAAGTAAGCTACTCTGGACCATCTGTCCAGAGGCTGAACCCGGACATGCACGAAACCTTAGTGGTATAGGAGCATGTTAAAAACAATACCACCACCACCACCGTGGACCAATCAGATTGCTGCAAAGAAAATTTAATTATAAAAGTAAGAAATCCAAGATAAATTTTAATGATTACCATTCTTAATTTCATTTCAGGTGCTTTTTGTAAGGATCAAGTTTATCTCGATGGAGCTCTGCAGATTCTTAAGAGACGTCATGAAATTGATTTTGGTTTACTCATCAGAATGGGAAAGATTGCTTACGAAGATGTGGACGTCTTAGTAAAACTGGCTGAACTGGAGGAAACCAGAGTGCCGCACTTCATGAACAACATGGCTGTGTATCTCACAAACATTAACCGCATAGCTGAGAGCAATGGTCTGACAGATGAAATATTGAGTGAGGTGGAATAAAGAAATAAATCAATTCATCCAGATGGTTATGACCTGTTCTGACTTGGTATGGTTGGTCGGTTTTCGATATGGTTTTATTAAACAAAACCTACTTCACTGTTACTTCCATAAGAATCTAAAAGAACACTGTTTGTTGAGACTAATGACAATCTCAAGCGCACATATACATTTTGTTTTATTAATGAATGAAATGGTTGTCTGTTATGGAGTATGGAGAATAGTTTAATAAATGCGTGTACCGCAGAACTCTCAAGGAAAGTTGAGTGATGATACAAGTGTGCCTCACACTCGTCTGAATTGAACATTTGGTGAATGGGTATTCACTCGCCTATTTATTCTCATCATTGAGACTGTTGGCACTGATAAAAATACTTGTTACCACTCACCTAGACCTATCTTACCACAAGCAGCGAAACACCATCCTTGAAAGAAACCACAAAAAGTATGGGTGGTTTTTTCTTCTCAAAAAGTATTCTGCTTAATGAATTTCTGTTTAACCATTTGTGACACCCAGTAGCCAGTGTGTATTTTTGTGCTGGGGTGTTAAACATTCATTCATTCATCTGATTTGATATGAAGAGTTGTCTATCTTGACTCACGTGGCACCATACACCATTATAATGCTGTAGTTGCTATTTACCAAAGGTATATGTCTTTAACCTATACATATTGTTACAAAACTGATTATTGAAGAATTAAAGCTGCTACCTCATCTATCAATGTAGTACAGTGGTAAAATACTATCATGATCCACAGTCTGTCTAGGATTGGGCTATGCCTCGTTCCAGCCAGTGCACTCTAATTAATATATCAAAGGCTGTGGTATGTGCATATAAAATATCTTTTGCTACTACCATAATGGAAAAATGTAACAGGTTTCCTTTTTAAGACTATATGTCAGAATTACCAAATGTTGGACCCCCAAAAGCTGATAGTTAATATACGATAAATCAATGTGCTCTAATGGTGTCATTAAAAAACCACAGTCTTTTTTTTTATCAATGAGTGAAACCTAAATTCATTATTCATGATGTAATGAAGTGATGATTGATCAATATCAATTGTTTTATTTGTTTGTACAGTGTCCATATCCACAGGGCATCTAGGTAATGGTACCCCAACTCCCAATGTTGGACTAGTAAATAAATACTTTAGCCATGCTAGTGAATAAAACTACAAAAATATTTCAAATTCATTGTGTAAATACATGTGTGAATATCCTACACCCTCTCACCCAAATTTAACAGTTTTTAAGCTCTACCTCCCTCTTTAGGTGACATTTCCAATTAAAACTGTATTTACTTATTTAATCATGGCTAGTAAAGTTTTAAAATCACTGATCCCATGGCTAGTGGATTTTCATAAATATTCTAGAAGCCCTAATGTCAATATTTTCAAATGAAAACATTGACACGGCCACTGTATAGAAGGTAGAGGTCACAGGACTAATATATTAGTAGATTGATAGATAGATATTTCTCTTCATAGGGATAAAGATGAAAAATTTACACATTTGTGTTCATGTCATTTAACTACCGGCATCGGTGGCGCAGCGGTTAAGCCATCGGACAACAGGCTGGTAGGTACTGGGTTTGGATCCCAGTCGAGCTCTAGTATGTAAATAAAACAAACTTTACTTTATGTCATTTAACTGAAAGCATATACCATTTATGTTGGCCAG
>JAECMU010045763.1:0-10720 GCA_016106625.1 Dracogyra subfuscus | reverse complement strand
TCTGACGTCACGGACCTGTGATTGCCCTGCTCATTAAAGATCGGCAATTTCCGCTAAGAGCTTGTATCTGTTTCTTTACGGAGATATTTTAAGTAATTACTTTTAAAAAAAAAAAATTTTTTTTAGGTGATTCAATTTATAATTAATTGTACATGGTTGGTGCCAAATATAGGTCACGTGTCATGTTTCCTTTAAATATGCAAAGTTGTGATTTTTATTTAGAAGTGTTTAATGTGTTTGAATGATAGTTATCTGTACTTGAAGCTCATGTTGTTATGTGCATCAAAAGAACAATAAACCTACACAAAAGTAAAATAGTATTGTAATAAATTGCAATTTTATGTTATATGTTAACAAAACAAAGAATATTTAATATTAAAAGTATGTTTGAATATGGATAAAGTCTGAAAACTGTTGACATGTTTTTCATGGTTCACCTACATGTAGACATAAAAAGAACATTGTGTTTCCATGAATGTGTTTAAAAAATACATTTAGATAGGTTACAGCGGCTTTTCTCTTTGTTTTTTTGTTCATCTGGTTTTTTTTTAAACTACATGTATATTCACCCTTATGGATCCAGATAAAATGTTATGTATGTACACTTTCCACCTACATGTTAATAAAAATTAATTAAAAACAACATAATACATTGAACAAAGATGCAATTAGGGTTAATTTTGGAGTAGGTACACGGTAGGGTCGAGTTCCTTGGAAACACAGGTTGTTTTTCATCTTAGAAGAAAATTAAATCTGGAAATGTATGTTCCACGTGTCACCATTACCGCAGTCATTCCTTTCCTTTCAGCAGGGTCTAAAGATGGCTGTGTCAGGTTCTGGAAGTGTGGAGAAGACTTCAAATCACTCAAGCAGATCTTTTCAGTTCCACTGGTAGGCAACCATTTCTTTACATATGTTTCAGATAGTGACTTTTAGAAACGTTTGTTTTACCATGTATATATAATTTAAAGCAAATCTGTTGGAAAAGTGCATTTAAAGCTGTAGTCTGTAATATCAGTGGGTGTCCTCTTCCATTACAATGTGCATCAGAGTGGGCTGAACTTACAAATTCTGTTTGTCTTAAACATGTGTAACTACAAACATTTATAATGGTCAGATACCTGTGTTTAAGAAACACAGCATTTGAAAACTTGGCCCTGTATGTTTGACACTTAGTAACAGTTCATTATGCTTATATAGCATAATCTTAAGCAAATTTTACTTTAATATTAAGAAGAAAAAACATCCAGCAATGCAATTAATTATAGCTTATCAAGTATGTAATTTTTACTGATATGTTTTCTTTAGTATGGATGAAAAACCTTCAGATTTGTTTTTAGATTAAAAAAATAAAACCCTGGATGTTAGTGCACTTCAATAACTGTACTTGTCTTCATTCTACAATCAGAGTTGTGAGAGTTACACAGATATGCACTTGTCCATTTCATCTAAAAATAAACCCACCCAAAAACGATGCAAAAATGAAAGTAGTCTCACACGATTACAAGTAGTATTCACACTTTTAGTTCACAATATTTGGTTTTTCCAGAAAACATGACTGGTAAACCGTCTAGATACTCTACATTAAACATTTGGTGTAACATACAAAGTTACTAGTGTCGTAGTGTAGCACAGGTCGATGTCGGTATCCATTGTTTCTAGTTCGAAAAATTAATTTTAATTAAACAAATGTGCTATTTAAAGTTAAGTAAAGTTTTTGAAAAAAATTGGGAATTCCGTTTCAGATAGGTATTTCCATGATTCCATCCGCGATTCCGCGATCGCAGAAAATCAGTGCCTCTACTAACATAATTTTCTCTCGTTTTTCAACTCTTGTTTCTGTACCAGTGACAACCCCTACAGTTACCCACGTTAATTAGCAATGCTGTGGAGATTCCGTGGAGTTTTTAATTCTCCGTGGCCATGTTTTTTTCTTGAATTATATTCAGTGCTTTTTTGAATGGAATGTTTTTATCTTGGATATTTTCTTAACTGACATAAATACATATTGTGTGGTACCATACATTAATAGAGATATTATGTACATTTTACTGATTAAACAGGGTGCTGTGTGGTATTTCATTGAAAAAACACAAAAAAAAACGGTTAATGCTTAGTGAAAGACAAGTAAGTATAGCTTCTTTTAGAAATTCGCGAGAAAAAAGAGGCAGTTACATCACCTAACCACTTCCGGGCAGATGGTCACAGTTGTTTGTGAATCTTCAGCTGAGATTTATTTAAAAATAAAGAATGATCCAGGTAAAAATTAAGTTGATAAAATTTGTTATAACTGACCATGTGTGTTAAATATAGGAGATGAATCTAGCGAGCTGTCACATACCCTGATTGTTTTGGGTTTTTTTGCATGGATATTTTTTAATTTTTGCTTCAAAGCTGCAATCTCGCCTCAGATTAATTATGATAATTTCATTTAACCATACAAACACACCTGCAGTTTTAATGAATTGTGTGTGACAGTAACACAGTTGTAATAGATAATAGCAACATATGTTTACAGTGTGTCTCAAGGGGAATGCATACTAAACAATTTACTACAAGTTAGTTATTTCTGAGCCACTTGTTTTCTAAATTACACATAAAAATTAAATTAGTTATTTTCAAAAAACCTATTTTTATTTTCACGTCAAACCAAACTTAAATTATTTACAAAAACAACATTTTGGTAGGATGAGACGAACTATATGTAATATTCCGATCAGAACTGTCCCCTTCCCCACGTGCTTAATTATGTTTGTTTAGTTTTTTCAGTGTATTTCTGGGGACGCATAATCCGACCCCTCCCCTAAAAACACGACTAGACAGTCTAAACTTCCTCTACACAATTTTCTGCACATGTGCCTTTTTCACTAAATATTTTGCATTTGTACATACTACACAGTGATATATACACAAGGACATGCATATTACTTACGATATCAAAACTTTATTATCAAGTCTAATCATCAATGACCCATTTTTTTGGTCCCTTCATAAGTATTTGTGTTGAGCACTATACACATTGTACATTTTCTTTTTTGTAAAAGAAGGAGATTGCACACAAGCTGACAAACAATAACAGTAATAGAAACTTACTAATGTCACAAAATAAAAGAACAAGTCGACAACTTCTCCACAATTCAGTAGTAACAAAGGGCCTTTGTTGCAAGCGACTAGATCATGAATGCACTGGAAATAATTTAGTGGCTAATTGGGGCCGCTTAGCACTATGCAAATCAAGGGCAGATAAGTATGTTTTGAATAGAGGCTATAGTGGTCTTACACTTATCCACAGAGTCATTAAAACTTGCTGTGGGTGGGAGTTGGTAGCAGGGTCCAAACTCAGGTCCTTAAGTCTGATAGCTTCATTAACCCTTTACTAGCAGTGTTACTGTAGTGGGGAATCAGCCATCGTTGATGAGCCAGTGTTTTACATGAAATTGTGTGTTTCAGAAAGGGTTTGTGAACTGTGTGAAGTTCTCCAGTGATGGCCAGTTCCTGGTGGCCGGCATCGGACAGGAGCACCGTCTGGGTCGGTGGTGGAGGCTAAAGGAGGCCAAGAACTCTGTGTGTGTTATTCCACTTCACAAGAAAGAGAAAGAGAAGACATGACCTGCTAACCAACACTTGAATAAAACACTTGTAATATATCATGTTTCACTATTTTGTTCTGTTCTAATACAAGCATAGAGCTGCAGGGTAAGTAAGTAATGTTGTGGGGAGTCTTTGTATAACCTGTGTCTAGTCATTAAAAGAACATTCCTGAGTTTGCTTCATTGTAAGATGTTTCTGACTAATAAAATATTTCTACGATTAAACTTACATATTAAATATATTTTCTTGTTTAAAATATCAGTGTCTTTATATTAAATGTGTTTATGGTCGTCTTAATATTTGTAAAAAGCCGAAAATGGATTTTGTCTCCAAATAATTTTGTATGGATGAAAGAAACATGTTTAAAGCAGAATTCCCTGGCATATTTTTATTATTTAAGCATATAGAACAGAAAATCCAATTACGTTTGGTGCATGTATAACGCCGCACTCATCAGTGGTTTCACTAGGCTGGCTTATCCGGGTCAAAAACAAAGTCATTATTCTGAAAGTGGAACACTTTTGACGGGCTCCTACCGATCTCGGTTTTCATTGGCTTATCACAAGTGTGAAATTCCCCAACAAGAGATCACGTGAGATTTCGCAATTTTCTTTTAGCAACTTTAACGGTCTTGATTGAAGGGTTGTATCCATAGTGGTATGGTAAAATGACTTTCCAGAGGTCAGCATGTGGGGGATTTACCTTGACTTTTGACAGTGACCAGCAAACGCGTTACATGTAAAGGGGTGTTACTAATTACGTAATGCTCTTGGGGTAGAGGAAGAGAGTACTGTGTTCGATTTACGTGACATTTTTCAAGAATATATGTTATTTTTATTCATTACTTAGACCTAAAAAGGTGGGGTTTTTTTTGTATAATCTGCGGTCAGTCTAGGATCGATCCCCATCGGTGGGTATATAAAAGACCATGATACGTGATATCCTGTAAACCGGCCTCGGTGGCGTAGCGGTTAAGTCGCCAGACAACAGGCTGGTAGGTACTGGGTTCGCAGCCCAGTACCGGCTCCCACCCAGAGCGAGTTTTTAAGGACTCATTGGGTAGGTGTATGGCCGCTACACCCTCTTTTCTCTTTCACTAACAATAACAACTAACCCACTAATTTCTATTCTGTCCTGGACAGACAGCTCAGATAGCTGAGGTGTGTGCCCAAGACAGGCGTGCGCTATAACAGCTTGCTCTGAATGTGCACGTTAAACAATAATGAAAATGAAAAAAAAATATCCTGTCTGTGGGATGGAACATATAAACGATTCCATACTAAAGAAAACCCAATGTAGTGGGTTTCCAAGGCGTATGTGCAGGGATTTCAGTGGGTTTTTTTGTTGTTGTTTTTTTCTTTTTTACTGTGTTGAGCAAAGTTTACACGAGGCTATGCTCCCCCAGAAAATACATTTAACTTTTTTTAAGCTTGGGTAAGTAAGGGTTTTGACCTCCAATACCGTCCCTCTGCACATGCACCCAGTTTCTCTCTAAGATTTTATGTGAAAATTACCAAATGTTAGACATCCAACAGCAGATGGAAGGAAGGATAGGATATGTTTTTATTTAACAACGCACTCAACACATTTTATTTACGGTTGTATGGTGTCTGATGATTATTAAATCAATATGCTCTAACTTTGATGTCGTTAAGCACCCACCCCCAAACCCCCTAACTTTATACTTTCCAATCGAAAGAATATTTATTTGAATTTGTCGATTTTAACATGTAAAATTAAGAAGTGAAAAGGTTCATTATCTACTTTAGTATATTTTATTAAAAATATATACATGATTAATGTGTTACTAGTATACAAACTAAACTTTGAAAGTTCTACTAACACTTGATAAAATAGTAATTCTGAAATAGGAAGGTACGATTGTCGATAATGCGTTGTCAAAATCAAACTGGTTTTAAAGAAAGACTAGTACCGTATCCTGAACTGAACGTTCTTCGTACAGTGCAAGATTTCTCTTTTAATTTTTTGGAGACGAACCCCATCAATTTGAAATCGGCAAACATGTTAACTGAAACTGGCAACAGGCTGTTGTTTGAACTTTGCCGAGCTATGGCGGCATTGACTACGAATCGAGCATATACTTTTGACTATATCCGTTCATAGCAAACATACACAAGTTTTTGGTAAGTGCTTTTGTGCTTGTATTTCATATTTGTACAATGTTATAATATGGAAACCAGACAGTGTAACTTTAATATACATCCACTAATACTTTATGCAGAAAAATATATTTGATATGTAATTACAATCATTAAAACACCTGTTAGTCAATAACATTTTAAAAATTGCAGCAAATTCAGGAATGTCCCTTTGAGAGACTGAAAATATAAATTAAATAGTAATATATCTAAAAGGGATACAAGTGTCAGCTTCTCTTGATCCTGATAAAAGGCTACATAAATGGACAATAATGTGAGTAATTTAAAGCAGACCGGTCACAGGTCAATCTGATGGCACTACATTTGACACATCAGTTGACATCAGTACATTTATGAATATAGTAGGATAATCTGTTTGGGTTTGAAGATAAAATTAGTAGTCATCTGTCTTATGTATTTATTCTTGTAGAATTCAGCATTTTCGAGTGAGAAATCAGACCTCTTCTAATCATTATGAATCCAACACAGCTTGTAGAATGCAATTAATGTTATAATGTAGGTGTTCTCGGAGTATAGTTCAATTACGTCATGTAATGATTTATTGAAAATAGTTTTTAATGGATAAAAAGTCAAAATTGTTCTGTTATATTTAAATATGAATTGTTTCATAATTGACTTCATATGATGGGGGCGGGATGTAACTTAGTGATACAGCGCACTGTTCATGCACGATCAGTCTGGGATTGATCCTCATTGATGGGCCCATTGGGCTATTTCTCATTCCATCTAATACACCACGACTGGTGTATCAATGGCCGTGGTATGTTTTATCCTGTCTGTGGGATGGTGCATATAAAAGATCCCTTGCTGCTAATCGAAAAAGAGTACCCCATGAAGTGGCAACTGGGGGTTTCCTCTCTCAATATCTGTATGGGCCTTAACCATATGGCTGATGCCATATAATCGCAAATAAAACAATGTGTTCAGTGCAGATGATGAATATCATAAAGCTTATTAGAAGATAACAAAAGGGTAGATATGAATTGTAATCTTACTGGATCAAAGCAGATCATGTTTCATATATGTAGCTTTATTTCTATACTACTGGTATAGCCTATACATGTATCATTATTTTAATTGTTTACCTGGTGTGGACATAATTATATTCATTGTATCATACCACTTTATTGCCTTAAATCTAGTACGAAACGGATATCTAGGCCTACTAGTAGCTAATAACTGTCCCAAGATGTTTTCTTCTCATAATTCTTTTCTTGGGGGTACAGATGGGTTTATGTAACCTATGCTGCTTAATCGTTATGGTCTTTGTTGTCTATATAATACTTTCTGTATTTTGGTCGTAATTGTGTGTCAGTGTGCGTGCGTCGGTGTCTGTGGTGTGTGGGTCTGTGTGTGTGAGTGAGTGTGTATGTGTTTGTGTGTGTGTACACATGTGATGTTCATATAATTATCGTCGGAGTTCAAGCAGATGCAAACCCACTGTCCCGTGTCTCCGCCCTTGAAGATGTTACAGCAGGCAGCTTAACCCCTAAACCGCCGGGCTGTTTGAGAGACGGCGTCTCGATGACGTCATCGGTGCTGCCGTCGTTGACGAGACTGTTTAGATCAGACGTGGTTATCCACTGCGCATTTCCGGTTTTTGTGTTGTAGACGTACCTCCATTTGGTGTCTGGAAGATACACCAACATGTTGAAAAATCATTCTTGTCACAAGGGGGGGGGGAGTAAATGTACTTTTCTTTTTCTGTTACTGGGTAAAGCCATTCAGCTTTTGAATAGCTGATACGTTCGATTATGTTCGTTAGAAATTACCTGTATCCTAATCTGTATTGTGTCAACAGTAACAAAATGGCAGCTGAAAACTTTAAAACGGGAAATCATCACGTAATGGGTTGTTTTTTTGTGTGTTTTTTTTAAACCTTTTTAAAATTCATAATCATACAGTTAATGCAATAACTTTACATAACAGATCCGATGTTTATAAATAAATATATGAATTGAGATGTATACACAAAATACTAATAACAATATCAATACTAGTCCTGTTCTTACAGTCCTGAAAGCAGTATTCAAAATACAGTTTTTAAAAAAAAAAAAAAAAAAAAAAAACCGTCCATATGAACATTATAAATTAAAAAGATCTGTAGTTGGACCTCGTTATCTCAGTCTATGTAATCTCATTATCCCAGGCTAGTTTCATCTCAGTCCACAGTTACCTCAAATCTTGGACCATTTTGTTCGTTCCCTTCAACATCGATATAACAACGTTTGACTGCATATATATAATTAATCCTTGAATAAACTGACATATAGACCAGAATTTTACAAACTGCAACAAGAGAATGCCACACTTTTTTTATGTATTATAATATAGACTCGGCTCCTTTTGTATCCATGTAAAATCTGGGATGAAACCCTTTAAATGACTTTTAAATATTAACTGTTTTGTTATTAATATAATAGCATTAATAGGATCATTTTACTCGTCTTAAATCCCAAAATTATGTTTTCTTTTGTAAAGTTCATTATTATACCAGTTTTGTATGCATCCAAAGCTTTAATTGTTCCCAAATATGCTTAACGTCATTACATTCCCAAAATTAGTGTACTAGTGTTGATATTTCATGTTTACAGAAGGAGCAAAGAGGTGAATCCTATGTTGTGTAAACACTTATTTGTAGGCAATATCCTATGAATAATTATGTATTGAAACCATCTTTATTCTGTACTAACTGTGCAGCGAAAAGGATTGTATTTACAGTTTTCCAATCATCCTCATCATATTTGAAATTTAATTCTTTTTCCCATTTTAAATTAAATTTATATCTTAAAAATCTCTAATCCAATAAAATATTGTAAAAATTTTTACTGCCTTTTCAACTTAGATTCGAAGTATTGTAGGAAAAAATTTGGATTTTGCAATTTTTCTTTGTTTTTATTTTATGTTATTGTAAATTTCATCTAAATTAGTAATTATGTTACTACTGTATTATAATTATTAGTCAAATTATTTTTACAAATGTTTACGGTTTTTTACATTTTCAAAACTGCTGACTTTTTGTTAACATTGTTTTTTTTCGACGTGTTGAGTGGAATACCCTATTTTATTATTTCGAGCCAGTAAAGCTGTGCTTGCTATCGTGCTGTTGCATGTTATACCTACATAATGAACTAGAACATTCTACAGTGCACATCAGTATAATGGAATAAAAGCTAATATTAGTAACACCACACACTAATTTGTACGGAATATGTTTAAGAATAGAAAAGCAAAAGACTATTCTTTTTTTTAAATTCCACTGAAAACTAATGTTAAAGTTTTTAAACATTCTGATTTCTATACAACATATTAAAATATACTTACCTGTAATATTTGTATTTTTCACACTCTTTACATTGTTTGTACGTAATTATACATTTTTTGTTTCATTTGTATGACACCCATAGTTCTGGTGTGTTGTTAAACGTGTTTTTATTATCTATTTATTAAAACAGTAAATAAAAGATAATTAAAAACCAAAACGACCAGTGGATGGATGGGGAAAATGAACTGTAAACGAATGTTGCTTGTTTACATTTATATTAAAGTGTTTTGCATAAGATTAAATCATTTCAATCTATTGCCCACCTACCCCAGTGACAACTTACCTCAGTATTCCTGTCCCAAGGTCAGCCAACTAATATTCGCAAACTATTTGATGGGATCCCGAAGTGACCATTTGGTTTAGTTAGCGTGAAGCGCATAAACCAGTCTAGTGGACGTTTCATTCTGCTGTCTGACTGAACTGTGGGGATATATAATACAAATATATTGTACGCACTACTGGTATATCCCGGACACATTGAGGATACTTTTGTGTTTGCCTACTTTAATAATGTGGTTTCTTCAACAGTTAAATGATATGGATGATTTTTAGTTTTAATGACAGATGATCTCCGTGTGACTGTAACGAGGTGGATGAGCCTGTTTTTCGTGTACGAACATCGGCCGAAGACTCGATCTAGCCTAACTGAAATAACACATTACTGGTTGAAGACTGCCAATCTAGCCTGATTGAAATAACATCTTCTTGATATGTATGGACTGGATGATCCAATCACACCAGACGAAATACTAAAATGTGTCAGAAATTTAAAAGGCAACAAAGCTGCTGGTTGTGATGATATAGTAAACGAATATTTGTCCTCTACAATCGACACTTTTTTACCAATTTATGTAAAATTATTCAATTTAGTTTTTGATAGTGGTATTATCCCAGAACTGTGGGTTGCAGGAATCATCAAACCCATTTATAAGAACAAAGGTGACAAGAAAAACCCCGACAATTATACAGGCATTACATTACTTAGCTGTCTTGGAAAGCTATTTACGGCAGTTTTAAACGAAAGACTAACATATTTTGCTGATTGTATAATGTTATTAACTGAAGCCCAAACTGGATTTCGGAAAGGTTATAGTACCTCAGAAAATGTATTTGTTCTTAGTAGCCTTATAGAATATATGTTATCCAAAGGAAAAAAACTACTGTGCTTTTATAGATTTAAAAAAAGCCTTTGACACTATATGGAGAGAAGGTTTATGGGAAAAGGTATTAAATAGTGGTATACGTGGTAAGTGCTTTAGAATTATATACAACATGTATGATGTAGCAAAGTCATGTGTATCAGTTAACGGAAAAAAATCGGAGTTCTTTATGTGTAATATCGGTGTACGCCAAGGCGAAAATTTGTCGCCTATATTATTTGCTATTTATCTCAATGATTTGGAGCAGTACTTTATAGAAAATGATGTTAGTAGCTTAGAGGAATGTGAGGAGAATAGTCTGGGTGTGTACTGATGACACTGTAATCATAGCCGAAAACGCAGATTCTCTCCAACGAGCACTTGATGTATTTAGTCTGTACTGTAATGAATGGAAGCTTTGCGTAAATACATCAAAGAGTAAAATAATGATATTTTGTAAACGAAAAAGTAAAAGGATACCCAGA
>JAECMU010045759.1:0-24200 GCA_016106625.1 Dracogyra subfuscus | reverse complement strand
TTTAGGGGGCATCTAAACTCTGGGAAAGGGACGATAGTAACTTTTTTAAATAAGAGATAGTATATAGAGACAAATGTGACACTAACAAATTAAGATATTGACTGTTGTAATGTGAGATAAAAGGAAGGAAAGAAATGGTTTATTTAATGACACACTCATTAACACATTTTATTTATGGTTATAATTGTTATGGTGTCAGACATATTGTTAAGGACCACAAAGATACTGAGTGAGGAAACCTGCTGTCGCCACTTCATGGGCTACTAGTTTTGATTAGCAGGAAGGAATCTTTTATATGCACTACGCCATACACAGGATAACATATACCACAGCCTTTTATGTGGTGCCCTAGCTGGAGCAAGAAACAGCCCAATGGGCCCACTGACAGGAATTGATCCCAAACCAAGCGCACATAAATTGAGTGCTTTACCACTGGGCTACGTCTCGCCTCTGTGTGTTTGTTTGTTTGTTTAACGATGCACTCAACACATTATAATTACGGTTATATCGGCGTCGGACATATGGTTATGTTGAGAAAAAAACCCAGTGGTTAGCTAATGGGGATCGATCCTAGACCGACCGTGCATCAGGCAGGCACTGTACCACTGGGCCATGCTGCCCGCTACCGCCTCTATGTGAGACAGTGTGTGGAGAAAGATATTGATACTAACCCTCTTGCCAAGAGCCTCATTCTCTGTGATTTCCTCCTCCAGAGCCATCTTCTCTTCCTTGAGAATATCCAGCTTCACATACAACTTCTCCATCAGTTCCTCCTGGCAAAACAAAACATGTCAAATACATTATCATTATTTTCATTATAGTACTTCAATGCAAAACATTCAAGAGTTTTTTGTTTTTAGTCTCGTAAAACATTCAAGGTTTTTGTTTTCAGTCTCGTAAAACATTCAAGGTTTTTGTTTTTAGTCTCGTAAAACATTCAAGGTTTTTGTTTTTAGTCTCGTAAAACATTCAAGGTTTTTGTTTTTAGTCTCGTAAAACATTCAAGGTTTTTGTTTTCAGTCTCGTAAAACATTCAAGGTTTTTGTTTTCAGTCTCGACCTAAATTTCATTTTCAGTCATTTCAAAGATCGACAAAAGAAACGAAATATCAATTCATATTCTCAGATTCTGTTTTTGTTATGCAATTTTTTACATATTTTTTTTATTTTCAGGGGGAGATTAAAAGCCCATTGGGTGCAAAATAGTTTAGTACACTCTACAACTAGTTTCATACACACAGATTATTCTTAAAGTATGATATTATCATTAAGTTGTTATTTATATGACAAGAAATATTCAACCAACTCTAGTAACATAGCCACAATTATTAATATATTATTTGATTATTGTTTTTAAGTTTGGATAGTAAATAAACTACAGCATAATACAGTACATAAACACTGGTCATGCTTTAAATAATTGTTGAATATCTCCATACTATTAAAAATACATTACAAAAGCAGCTAACCTATATATAAACATTTTGTATTCATTGAGCATCTGAAACTGTGAGTGTATGCATATAAATGTGGTGTTTAGCATACTTACCACTCAAAATTTCTCTTGGTTATTTGACAAAACCTCCAGGAAAACTTTGTAATGTCTTGAATGCCAGAAAAAAATGCAAAGAATTTAATCTGTGATTAATAAAAATGTTTTACCTTCTGCTTCTTGAGGGCGTCATTGTCCTGGATGTCACCAATGAGGTCCTTGTTTGCCTCCTCATTCATTCTCAGCTTTATCTCCACAAGAGCTTTAGGAGGAGACTTGAAGTAAGTGGCAGGAAGAGCACTCCTGAAAAAAAACACCATTTAAAATACAGTAAAGCACAATTATAGCGAATATGCTTAGAACGATCTACCGCAAAGAACAAACTGATAATAAAGTCCTGTTTTATCTCCATATACATTAAAAACCAACTTATGTAAATATGTACAATGAACTACTGCTTTCGTTGTAATTTTCTGTATACCAATCCCAAAGCAGTCCGATTTCTTTCCAATATTTTCAACAACAAAAAACCCCAAAAACAAATCCACCCACACAAACTAAGTTTGATCACTACAATAATAAACAAGTGATTCATGCAATATGTCTCACTTGTATAAAATATGGTCAAAATTATGCAACAAGTTGCTAACAGTATTTCTCTACACACAGTTTATTTGCGTGTACTTACATCTGCTACATGTAGCACCAACTGATACACACAATTCCCAATGTGGAAGTTTATCTGCAATAACATTTTGCTTATCTTATCATGTAGTTTCTGTGCAACCTAACTCAGAGACGGAAATGACCTCGGTAAAAAAATCTGGTAAACTTTGTTAGGTCTTGAAACATAAGGTGATTATTTATGTTTTTCATCAAAGAACAAGCATGGGAACAGGTTTTGGTTGGCACTGATTTTTAATCTCTGAAAGCTGGACACAAAATTATAATTAAACATGAATATAAAAGAAACAGTTTTTGGTTTGTACTAAAATCCAGAATTCCATAATAATTCTAAAATGTTTAATCTCTGCAAGTTGGACACAAAATTATAATTAAATATGAATACAAAAGCTGAAACTGTCCCCACTATTAAAGGGACATTCCTGAGTTTGCTGCATTGTAAGATGTTTCTGACTAATAAAATAATTCTACGATTAAACTTACATATCAAATATATTTTCTTGTTTAGAATATCAATGACTTTATATTCAGTGTGTTTCTGGTCGTCTTAATATTTGTAAGAACACCAAACTGGATTTGGTCTTCAAATAATTTCGTACGTACGAAAAAATATTTTTTTGGAAAATAAATGCAAATTCAGCTACTAAAAATATTAGAACAACCAGAAACACGTTTAATATACAGCCACTAATATTGTAAACAAGAAAATATATTTAATATGTAAGTTTAATCGTAGAAATATTTTATTAGTCGATAACATCTTAAAACATTGCAACAAACTCAGGAATGTCCCTTTAAATACAATTTAAAAAAAACTTTGATAGAAAAGAAGCTAAAAGATGCTCTGAAAAGTCCTTAAGCTTTCATCTTTCTCTCACATTTGACTTACCTTGTGTTACTCTCTGGAGAAACCTTCCTCTCACCAACAAAACTGGTACCATTTGGCGAGCGTCTCACGGTGGCAGGCTTTCTGTCTACATCGTTGTTGGTGAAGATGCCGTCCATATACTGCATCCTCTTCTTGTTGGGGTCCTGCCTCAGCACCTCAGACAGCTTCTTGTCCTTCTCCTCCAGCTCCTTGGCCAGCTCCTGGGCCTGGAGGTCACACTCGATCTCCTCCTGCGAGGGCTGTCTGCCGTGACTCGACGTGTGAGACTGTTGTGACACATTCTCAACAGTCAGGTTCTGATTCAGCTCCTCGTTACTCTTACTCTTACCATCACTCTGTGGTTTGTTGTTTTCATCCACAAACTGTCCTTGACGCCTCTGAATGCCAACATTGTCCAAATCTCTTTGATTTCTAGTATACTCTGATGATGAAGAAGACGACGACGATGACTTTTGGTCAAATTGCACATCTTGTCTGTTAGGTGAGAAATTGTCCTGGCTTCCTTGAATGCCATATGAGTCTGGTGCCCGTTGTGGATGAGTAGCAGACTCCTGAGAATGATTACCCACAGAATGCTTCACAGAAGAATCATGTAGTCTTTGATTGGCACTGTTGTTAGAAGACCTTTGACCTTTATGAGTTTCACGATCCTGAGTCCTGTCTATTCCCGAATCATTGGATGACATAGAAGAGTCTAGATCATTGCGTAGGTTTTGAGCACGAGACTGATCCGAATACCTATGATTACAGGACTGACTAGATGTCCTTTGACCTCCTAAATGTTCTGGTTGTCTTTGTGTTGTTTTGTTAGTTGTAGGAGCACTTTGATCTTTATGTCTCTGTGGAGAGGGGTTTGGCTGGGCACTAACATCCCCAGAGCTTCCCTTCCTGTCAGAATTAGTACTTGCATAATTAATTTTTTTCTTTTGTTTGTCCTCCTCCCACGAATCAAGAATCCTCTGTGAACTGGAGTTCAGATTATGTGTAGGACTACAGAGATTTTCTTGAGTTTTCCAAGAACTGTTACTAGACAACTGCCCAGCAGCACTGTGCTTGGGTGATGATGTCCTAATGGGTTCAGAGCTACTTGGTGAATCTAACGAAGTACCACTAGCAGGTGAGCCTACTGTCCGAACGGTTTCCTTCTCTAACTTATGAATTCGGTCTCTCACTGAACTGGGCGTCTTGCCAAATGTTCTTCCCTTATCACTATTTCTTTCACTGTCATTCACAGCAGGTGATTTGTCTGAAACGAAAGGTCTGGGTGAGTAGACAAGGTTAGTAGTTTTAATACCTCCTAGTGGAGACTGCAGTGCATGGGCAGAAGACCTCACTCCAGTTCTCACATTAGAACTTTCTACTTTAAAGGTTGGAACAGGTCCTGAAGAGTCACAAGCACCAGCTCCTTTCACTGCTCTAGAGTCGTTAGAATCCCTTCTCGCTTTCACATGGGAACTGCCACTCAACTGGGACCCATCATTCACCTCCTTGTTATACCTAGTCCGTGAAACATCATTGAAGTCCCTGTTGGCCCTCAAGTGAGAGCCATCACCTGGCTCTCTGTTAGCCCTCAACTGGGAGCCATCACTTGACTCTCTGTTAGCCCTCAACTGAGACCCATCACTTGACTCTCTATTAGCCCTCAATTGAGACCCATCATATGACTCCCTATTGGATCTAGATTGAGACCCATCATATGACTCCCTGTTGGACCGTAACTGGGAAGCATCACTAGATTCTCTGTTGGCCCTCAAATGAGAGCGATCATTTACATCCCTGTTGGACAACTGTGTGATATCATTTGGCTCCCGGACTCTTCTAGGTTGGGAGCCATCACTAATCTCCCTGTTATATCTCAAGTGGGATCCATCATTAGTCTCTGCATTAGATTTCAACTGGGATTCATCATTGGATTCCCTCACAGTCTTTAGTGGAGCACTATCCACAGCTTCCCTGCTCGACCTCAGAGCACTGTTATCACCAGGCTCTCTTGCAGGACGTAAGGAAGAGCCTGATTTGCTGAGGGCAGAATCACTGTTCCACGAATGTTTGCCAAGAGGTTTGTCACTGAACTGAGAACTCGCTTCAGTGCAGAGCTTGTAATTGTTGTTATCAGAATTCAATGTAGCTGCTGAAATTGATCGCTTGTATGTGCCGACTTCACGCCGACTTCTACTGACATAGGCACCATAAGAGTCATCAGCAAATCTGGAATAGCAAGAAAACAAAATTTAAAAATCATGCATTTATTTTATGTATTTAATAAACATAATTATAAGCCTCAATGTAATTAAAGGATATACATATAATAGGGCCGAACATAACCCAGTGATAAAGAGCCCGCCTGATGCGTAATCAATGGTCCTATGTATCGATGTAGCAGATGGTAATATATGTGTCTACAGTTTCAATTTCACCTGTTACATGTATTTTAATATTTAAAGATATGACCGAGCTGTGAATGTACGGTAATATTTTTTCAGTGCAAGACATACATTGTAGTGTAGGTAAAGCAGAATCGGCATGACAGTACTAGATACTTCACTGCACCAGTATCCCTATCATACATAAAAACACCCAATGACCCAGTGATATTTCAGAAAAACAATGTTTCATATATCAAATCAAATATGATTAAAAAAAAAAAAAAACCTTCCAAAAGCCAAATCTTTTTTATCATTTCAGTTTTGAGTTACACCCAGTCTAGGAATGTTGGCAGAAATGTCACAAAAAGTGTACTATTTCCATGACATCCATTCACAAGCAAATCAATAACAATTGAATCCAAGTGAGGCCGTCAGTATTGAGATAGCCGGCAGGCATCACAACAGGAAACTTCCTCAGACTCTGCCAGATCAAGCATCATGGCTGCAGCTAGATGTGAATGTGAATGCAAAACAAAATACATCACGGCCATTAAGTGCCAGTTCACAGCAATAGATACTAAAATACATATCTCAATGTTTGGAAGGGGAAAAAAAGGAATACCGGTGTATTTATTTCATCTGAAATAACACAGGCTATGCAGAATTTCTGCCAAAAAATACCACTTGTTGAAGCTAGATATCAAATGAAGACTAATGGGTGCAGGGATATTTTGAGTAAGACAGAACATTCTTTAAAATATTTTTTAAATGGGAGGGTATTTATTAATGAAAAATGTGGTCAATTACCTACATATATTTAAAAACACTTCTTTTTTTGCAAATAGCTACATGTATGTAATGTATGTTTGTGCTTATATCCAGTTAAAAAAGTTTATGTTAGACGAGGCACTGGAATAGAGGTTCATAGAATGAACCACTTAACTATTTTACTAATGCCCATTAAACCCTGCATTGTGTAGAGATACAGCCTTGATCACATATTATGGTTTTGTTGTTCACACTCTAATATGAAACAATACTACAGTAATCATCAAGTTACTAGTATCTACTCTGGAACTGCACATATATAAAGTTATTATATAACATGTAGTGAAATATCTTAAAATATCAGTGAAATAAAAGTGATATCAGTCAGTCAGTGATGATAACACATTTTACAGGATGTGTTATCGTCACTGTAGAAAGTGTTATTTTCACTGTAAGAAAGCCGAACTATATCCTTGATCACCAGGTTTAATACACAAGTACTGATTTCATTTAAATACATAAACATGTTTCAACAAGTCCGCTTGGGCTTACTGTGTCAAACATTCCTGGGAAACACAACATCAAGAAGCTTTTCTAAAGATGCGTTGGTACTTATTACTGGTAAAAGAATCCAGACAAATAAGAGCAGCAACAAATAGATGAAAAAAAGAAAACCTGTCTCAGTGGTGTACTATAGTAGTGCTGAGGTACTTCTCTATATCAGTATAGTACCACTTGAACAGATCAACCTAGTCACACACAAGGTTGTTTCGACCAAATATTTAGGATGAGGCTTTTCCTGTACTTAAAAATATTACTATATTCAGAAATTAAAATGAATTTAAAAATGCAGGATCTTCAAAAGCATTGGTTTATGTGAACTATCATCATAAAAAAAGACAACAAATCTTTATGAGTGACACTAAAATCTGTCATTTTTTATGTTTTTTTTCATCTCTGATTAAGTCATTACAAAAAACTAAAAACCAGATGTAATAAAACAACAAAAAACATCCCATCATTACAATGAACCTAATGACTACAATTCAAACAGCTTAGAAAAATACTTGCAGACAATCACTTTCAGCTTATATACTTATGTTTAAACACTGCCGTCTGGAAGATATTGCCAAACACAAATGTGTCCCTTGTGGCAGCACAGATCTACTTATTCCTACCCGAAATAGATAACTACACCAAGTACACAATAATCAGTCCAGACAGTTTATTTCTGACACCGTGGTAACAAATGCAAGTCTGTCTATTTATGGGTCTTGATAACCGGTTTCATTTCCATCAGTCTTGAAGAATTAATTTTGAAACACTAATATAAGGATGAAATATCAAGTAAATATGAAATGGTAATAAATATTACCCGTATGTTGTTAATGTAGAAATGAAACATAATTAATTCCGGTCCAGAAACAAGTCACCAAAACTATTTTTCAAAATCCAATATTAATGAACATATACGAAGACATAAAACACGTTTTCAGCCATGCCTATCTGTCTCAAAAACCAATTCTTCTAATTTATCTTTACTAAAACAAAAATTGGCAATACATTGCTCAGAATAGACATTAAGCTATACATATCCACCTTTTTTTATCTTTTAATTCAATTTTGCTTCAGTCTCTCAGAAACTGAACCAGTTCCTTATCCTTGTCTCTGAAATAGCATATTTCATTTGTCAACATGAAGAGATTTGCCTAGAAAGATATTCAGCACATGGTCGCTCCATTATCAGTCTAAGAAAAGCCTGCTGATAGCATGTACAGACCTAGAAGCCACTTACATATGGATCTCAATTCCCTACATACCTAGCGGAATTGCTGACATTTATCTTGCCCCGTATATCTAACTCACAAACCATATCCTTTACCTGCTGGAAATACCTACATAGATTTTTTCTCGTCTTCAAATCTTCAGTGGCTACAAGTAATCTGTTATACAGATCATCATCTGATCATGTAAATCAATTAAGGGCAGTTCCAGAAACCATCACTATGGTGGAGTCGTGGTAATGTTTTTCCTACATGTAACCTCTACCAGTACCTCCAATCTGCACCAATTTAATGTACATTTAATTGCTTGAATAAAACTCCATACCAACCAAAATAAAATCAAAATATGGATGTATCACACTCCTTGCCAATCTGCCCATTTTGATCAAAAGTTAAGTGTTTTGTTTAATGACACCACTAGAGTCCATTGATTTATTAATCATTTGCTATTGGATGTTAAACATTTGGTAATTCTAACATTTAATTTTGAAGGAAGGAAATGTTTTTATTTAATGATTCACTCAACACATTTTATTTACAGTTATATGGCATCAGACATATGGCTTAAGGGCCACACAGATATTGAGAGAAGACTTGTTGTCACCATTTCATAGGCTACTCTTTTCAATTAACAGCAAGTAATATGTATTATGTACAATCCCACAGACAGGATATCACAGCTTTTGATATACTAGTCTTGGTGCTCTGGTTGGAACAAGAAATAGCCAATGGGGTGGGTCTATCCTATTTGATCAATTTTGAATCATACCTTAATGTAACGAATCTGCTATATGTTGAGGCCATTTTGTTAATTAAGAAAGCTGACCATATTATAGTTGTGTGATGCTACATAGGTAGTTAAAAAGAGATGATTTTCTAAGACCAAGATCTTGATGTATAAACCTGTTATTTCTTAAATTATACGTAAGATAAGTGCACACATTATTCCTTATGGTTTCTGCAAACATGTTTATAGCATTTTTTTCTGTTTATCCAGTTGTTATCAGTATATACAAATACCAAAATAGTTGGATATATTTTGTTTCATAACTCAAGTCAACTCTTATGACATATGTAAGCAGAAGAAAGCAAAAGTAAAAAGGAAGTGTAACCGACTTACTTTTATTGGTAAAGTAGGAAAAAACAGTTTGTCGACAAGTAAACAAACAAATAAAACTCCAATTTGGATATTCACGTAGTAGATATATTACCCTGTTATCACAATCTTCTTTCAAATACAGACTTATATACACTCTTCAAAAAAAGTAGTGGAACATAAAATATTAATATCAACTATTAGACCACAGACATCCTAGTAAAGAACATTCAGGTCTATTTATCAACACACCTAAATACATTCCATAGTTTGCATGTGCGTGGGGTGTCATTCTCGATTTTGACAATTTCCAGGAAGGTCCATTAATCACTGTGGAACATTATTTCTGTCAATCTTTTTCATTCTGTTTATCATACAGTTGTTATTGTCTTGTTATTAGTCATTTTTAATTTTTTAATTTGCTATTTAGTGATAAAAAATCATCAACTTTCAAATTTCACTTCTGACCCCAATCGTCCTTCAAGATCTTTGGTGGTCATAAAACCTACTGTAATACTGAACTACCAGTTGTAATGTATTCCCCACAGCTAATACACCTTATAATTTTGGCAGTTGTAAATTCTTATTAGAGTTCCCCAACTTTTTTTGAAGAGTATAGTAAACAGGAAATTTTACTATGCAATCTGTAACACTATAAGGCTGTTCTAGCTGTAAAGTCATCAAAGAAGACAATAATTAAAAAAAAAAAAAAAAAAATTCTAAAAGGAATCTAACAATATTAGAATGGTTGAAATGTGTATTCATCCATTTGATATACAGTGTATTTGCCTATGGTTTTATTTTTAGTAGTATTTTGGTAGACATGCTTTAAAAAAACACAAGGTGGATATTTTAGAGGTGTTGTAATTATAGATGAAATAAAGTGCCCAGCGCTATGTTCATATCACATTTTGCAAAAGATAACCCTTTTATTATCAGATCCATTACATCCAACATCTACATTAACTAGTAGTTTTATATCATTATTTATTGTGGTTATAAAAAAATATAAACAAAATAAACAAAACAAAAACAACTACAAAAAAACACACAAAAAAACTAAAGAAACAAAACCAAAAAAAACCCCGCATTGAAAACAATGAATGTTTCATTTTTTTTAATGAAAATTAGTATCAGCTGGGTCCATTGCACAGCAATGTTTTGTTAAAAGTTAAATATGAGAATTTTGTGCGAAATATGTGGGTTTTGACTGCTGTAGTCCACTTGTTTCTTTCATTTAAAAAGAATGTGGACAATGGGGTTCTTTGATGTTTCTCACACCTCGCAATACCATCTCAATATTGGTGCTCCATGGCAGTCCACTGTCTTATTGTTATCCATCTCAAATATTGGCTTCCATTATTGACCATTCCATAGGCATATGGCTTCAACTTCATGGGAAGTTGGGGTAGACTCTTTACAATAAGCCAACAACTAGCTACGTTTACTTTCTGCAATTGGCTATCTTTTACTGGTTATATTATAGATTAGATCATTACAATGTTTAGGATGGTGCCTTGATTTATGCAAAACAATTATACCATATGTAGCATGACATAATGCAAAGGTTTAAAAAGCCAGTCACATATTGGAAACCAGACAATACAAACTTTTTTTTCTTCTAAAACATCCCCTCCATTTGATAGGGACAAAGAAGGATAGGTACAAGAATGAATGCCACCCCCACCCCCAACCAATCCATCAATGTTTCATATCTTTATACCAATCAAAATGCAATTTACTCACTAACACAGATGAAAATATTAAAAAACAAACAAAAACATGGATTTAAAAAACAGCTTTACAGATGTATAAATCTCTATGAAATGTTTATAATAAGCTTACAATACTGCCTAATATGAATGTACATGATTTTATATGTATACAGGGGAACATTTTGTTCAGGATTGTGCCACAATTTGCAATATGCAAGTATCAGAGATCTTTATGTGATTTTAAAACATTAAACAGTACCAGCTAAGCAATTTTCATTTGACTAGACATGTTGCCTATCAAGATTTTTTTTAAACAAATATTTTCTGGTATACAGACCAGTTCATATTACTATAAAAGATACCAACTTTTATCATATTTTATCTTCTTGTTCAATATTCATTAGTGTAAAGATTAATCAACATATGTTTATCAAGTATTTTAGAAATTTTTAAAAGCACATTTCCAGTTTATACATTAAAGTGTGCTTAAGCTTACATTAACACACATGTATACAGCATGGCACAGGTGTGTACTTTAAAAAAATATATTATTTAAAATGTGAAAGAAACTGACAGAGCGAACAGTGTTACAGAATTCCTTACATTGCGAGCTATCGTTAGATGATTTACAGTCGCCATTTGTTGTTAACATAAATCCCACCATCAAAATAAAACTTCCTTTTTTTTTTAAAAGTGATCAACACACAACTCTAGCTGTACCGATTATACAAACAGAAGTTTGTTACTGCCAATTAACTGGATTCCCTTTCTTTACGTCTGCCACATAACGGCCGTGTTTTGTAAGCATGAACAAGTTAGTCATGCAATTGAGCAGTGTTTTCAGTTCATCTTTCCCATTTATTTGCAGTTCAGAACTAGGAATTTACGTCAGTGACTGTTGCAAAACTTGTAAATATATTTCCTTTAGGAAAAATGATAGATGCTCTTGCGTAAAGTTAACCCAGGGTAATTTAACCACACACACTGTAGTATCTACAGACATGTAATACATCATGATATATCCCAGTGACTTCACCACCCACACTGCAGTGTAAATGCATGTAATCAAGCGCTATTATTTTGCATTCAAGCAAAACTATAACACCAGTTTTATGCTACATACATAGTATTTGTGATATGAATGTACAAATATTTCAAGATAGATACAAACCCTCTAACTGTCTTCACCAGGAAGGTAACAAAAAATTAATAATAAAAAAATAATAATAATAAAGGTAGGTTAAAAAATTCTGAAATTACTCAATTCTATAATTGTTAAATCAATAATTTTGAAGGATATATAGTTACAGTATTGTAACGGAAACTTTCGCCTAGGTCTCAGAAGACATGTGTGGATGTCAGTGCTACGTTATTGTATGTAAAGGATATAATGCTGTTACTAATTCTCTTTAGACCATATAACTGAGTAATTTGTGTTTTGTTTAAATCTATTTACAGAACTGTGAATCACACATAATATATTAGAACTGGAGGCAGTGATGCTCAACTTTGTCTTCTATTTGTGAACACAGTTATGTCTGTCTTGGAGATTCATTGTAGTAGAGTAAATCAAATTTATCATCCATTAAAGGATTTTGTAGGAGATATCGCTGGCACTATAATTTGAGATATCTCCTGCAATATTCTCCTAGGAGATATTGTTTCTTTTTGTTATGTCACTGTGTATGTTTTAGCACCAAACCTATCATTAGTGGCGTCATGCTACCATCGTTCTGCTAGTCAACGAAAGAAAAGAAAGAAAGAAATGTTTTATTTAACGATGCACTCAACCAATTTTATTTACAGTTATATGGCGTCAGACATATGGTTAAAGACCACACAGATTTTGAGAGGAAACCTGCTGTGCTGATAAATTATGATATCACAAGACACTCTGGGAGTATCCTCTATATAATACATGCACCTGTCAACCTGAGCTTTTAAGACACCAAACATGTAAATGTTAAATACCTGCTTTGCTATCATACTAATCCTAGCCTTTCTAATTTCATAACCACCCTAACATAACTACAAGTATGCACCATATTTACTTCCAAAGGATCATTACAGAACCCAACCATCAACATTAATTTAAGCAAGAAAACATCTTTGTAAATGTAGCAGGAGTATTATGAAAACCAGATGAGTATTTTCTAAATGTGGTTATATCTGTACCTAATGATCTTTCAGAATACTAAGCTTGTATAAAGTAAAAGAAACTTTTTCAGATCTTTTAAAATTTCATGTTACTCCTTATTGTAGAAAACATATTTACATATTTAAAAAAAATATTTTTACATAATATTTTTATATTAACTATTAAAAGAACAATCCTCATATGTATATTAATTAATCATATTTTAAGCTAATTAATATGGATGGTTTATATTTCAAATTTTTGATAGGTTTCATTACACAGATCTATGAATTACACGTACATGTACGTGTTTGTGAGTAAATTAATTCACGGTCTGTCTATATAATAGATATAAACTCAAGAAATTTAAGTACCTTTAAAAAAGAGAAAAATACTATTTCCCATTCAAACAGTTGTGTTTTTGATGGTACCACTTTACTGAAGAGTATCTGAATATAATTTCAGTAATGCTGTCAACAAAGACAAGAGTACATTTTTACTTAAGTTTTGTTTGTCCATCAAATGTCTATCAGTAAACTGAACAGATAGTGGACAAAAACAACAATGACTGAGTATGTTTTTGCTCAAGTTTTGTTTGTCCATTAAATGTTCACCAAACTGAACAGATATACAGAGAAACAACCACAACTGTTTTTGCACAAGTTTTGTTTGCCCATAAAATTTTCAGTAAACTGAACAGATAGGGAAAAAACAGGTAAACTACAGGGCTAGAGATAGCAGGGGAACCTAGAACCTGTTACCTTGGTGCTGTTGATACTGATAGATCTATCAGATGGACAAAACACAAGCTTTCCACTGATGGCTGTCCTGCTGTGAAAACCAAACAGCCTGCCTTCCAGATGGGATGGGCTAGGTTTTTAAATCAACATTGAGGGACTACACTGGCCAAAGCTTTTTATGCTGATTGTTTAATAACTGTACACCTGTACATATGAAATACTGTCTAAACCAGCATTGTGGCTAATACAAGTAACTATATTTACACCAGCATGTTTTTGTTTGTGAGTATACTTAAATTAAACAGTTTGTATTAGACTAAGAAAATGAGGGATCACCCATCATCATTCCAGGAAGGCTATTCAATTAATGACTTTGAATTTTATCATGGCTTTTTGACTAGTGCATTTTTCTTTTAACACACAGAATTTCTCATACCATGGGTCGAGATGTAGTCCAGCGGAAAAGCACTCACTTGATGTGTGATTGGTTTGGGATCAATCCCCATCAGTGGGCCCATTGGGCTATTTATCATTCCAGCCAGTGCACCACGACTGGTACATCAAAGACCAATTACAATTATGTGTTATCCTGTGTATGGGATGGTATATATTAAAGATCCCATGCTGCTAATCAAAAAAAGTAGCACATGAAGTGGCGACAGCATGTTTCCTCTCTAAATATCCTTTTGGTCCTAAACCATATGTCTGAAGCCATATAACCGTAAATACAATGTGTTGATCAGTGTGTCATTAAATAAAACATTTCCTTCCTTGTTTCTTTTAACCGACAGAATTGCTCAAACCATAGCTTTTGATAGAGCTCTAATTTAAACAGAAAAAAAGACACTGACCTAACAAAAGGACATACCCTACCCATTGCACCCAAAGTGAGTACTCTACCACTGAGATCTGGCCATTGTTAACCAAGCACATATATAGTGAAACTCCTCTAAACCGGACACTCTTGATACCAAGTAAAAAGTATGGTTTAAGAGGTATCCAGTTTAGATATTTAAAAAGGGACTGTAAAAACATCCAGTTTTGAGGGAATTCCAGTTTACAGAGGGTCTGGCTTTGAGACGTATGACTGTACATTTTTCTTTTAACAGACATAATTGCTCATACAACAACTTTTGATAGTTGTGTAGCACTGCATTGCTAAAATGGGGAATAACCAAACTGGTTCACCAGAGGAGATAATGCACCTGCGGTGAGCACTCTACCTGTGGGTTCAGGCCATCATGCACCACCCACACATGTGTACAACATCAGTTTTACACTAACCTGAAAAAGAAAACTGTATGCTGATCCATATCACTTACATCATGCAATCTATCAGTGCTAACAGAATTTTTCAGAACTTCCAGGAAGCAGACAAAAAAAGATCCCACACACTAATCAATCAAGGCTGAGAAATGAGAAAACTGTTTTGACAAGTCTAAGTGTTTTTCAATGACAACACCATCTCAAGTGATAACCAGATGAAACCAAACTATAGAGTTAGTTTGCTTATTAGCCGAAAAACTGCACGAGAAAACAGAAGTATGTCTTTCAGAAAATTATTTTTTATCAGTTTTAACTGTGGATGTAGTGAAGCAGAAAAAGTTCCTTTTAAAAAAAATAATGCAGTGTTTTGCCAGGAACCCCCCAAAATACTACTTGCAGAACAACTGGTAATGAAACCTCCCATAATTCATGATCTTTCAACATGATATTTATATCAGTCAGAAACAAAATTATTGCTTACATGAAAAAGCTTTTAAGTTATTTGTAGTATATTATTCTTTGTTGATGTTGTTACATAATAAAATCTGCAAAATACTTTATGTTGCAAAATATCTACTAAAACAATAAAATTGCAAAATATTGACCTCAAAACTGACATTGCAAAATGTCCTCTACATGTAATAAACTCGGACTACAAATTGTTCACCTGTTACTATATATGCTGAACATTTATGCATAAAGGTTACACTGAAAATGGTAAAATACAGCAACATTTTTTATATATATATCGTTAAAAAGTGTGTTTATCTCTACATGACAGGCTTGTTTCTTGAGAGTTCCTTTTAAAAATATATATATTGGAAATTTCCCTCCACAAAAATGAATAACAATAACAAATTTAACACAGCTTGCCAGGCAGTCTTAATGGCTAACAGACATAAACAATGTTTAAACCAATACAAAACATTTATTCCAAGAAGCAACAAATCTTAATTACTTTGGCAATCCCCGGAAGCATCTGTAAATTTAAAGACATCCTTCTCCCCGCTGATTGATTTATGTTTTTTTACCCGATTGTTTTCTTTTTCTGTGATATGAACAGCTAATACATAAGCCTACCTTGAGTATGGCCACCCATGAGAACAGCCAAAAGTGGCCACTTAAGACAATTGGCCTTTGATTACCGGTTTCCACTTTTATAAAACATTAAAATGTTACGGACTGCCACTTTTACTGTACCGGTACATTCAAATATATTAACTTTTTTTGTTTTGTTTTCAACTTTAGACAGGTTATGTTCCTGAAGGCTGTTTGGAATTCATTCTTTTGCAAGTTTATTTTATGGATCTGATAATGAGTTCAGGTCTTCTAATACGGTATATGAGATGTACTGTTATAGTGATTTCCCTAGAAATTAGACAAGACATGAATGACCAAACACTTTTGGGGCATTTTAACCATTTTCAGGCACTTTTTTTCCCTTAAAAATATACAAACATTTATTAAAATAAACATTAAAGTAATTTATGCATTTGCTTTAATAAATGAATGGTAAAATATATTAAAGGCATATTTTATTCATTAATAATATATTTTTGAGTGTTTTATAAAAGCAATTATTGAATTAAATACTGAAATAGGCTTGTTTAATCTCATGGCATTGACTAAAGCAAGGTGATGCTAGACTACTGAGGCATGGTGCTGCACCAAACAACATAAGGAAAACACTACTGTTACACTATTCCTGCTACAAATGCCAAGTTTAGCTTATTCCAAGGCAATTAGATAGTCCATACCTCCCTGTCAGAATTCCTTAATTGGTTTGTGTTGTGCTTACAAAGGATGATGTCTGGCTGAATACATTTACATATAGGTGCTAGTAGTATATCCTTGTGATACAGCACTAATTTCTGGTGAATATATCTTGTCACTGTTGTATAAAATGGTTTGTTTACAAACTAGATAAAAATACTATGGCCTTTCAATATACAGTGAAACTTCTCAAGACCAGACCCTCCGTATGAAACCATAATTCCCTCAAAACTGGATGTTTTACAGAGTGCCTTTTTTAAAAACCAGGCACAATTTAATCTCTCTAAACAGGATCCATCTAAAAACCAGACATTTGTTTTGGTCCCTAGGGTGTCCGGTTTAGAGGGGTTTCACTATATAACTAAACAAAAGATTTGGTATCCAAGTAACATGGTGCAGTGATTAAAGCACAATAACTTATAGCTTGTAAGTACATATCATGGGTTTCAAATCCTGATATATGGCCTCCCATCCAGATAAAGAGTTTAATGACACAATGGGTGGCCACTTTACCAACTTCTCTCTCACAAACTACTGACAAAATTAACCCACCATCCTGGACAGACAACCCACATGCACAAAATTTAGCTGAGGTGTGTGTGCCCAGGACAGCATGCTGAGGAGTGTGCCCAGGACAGCGTGCTGAGGAGTGTGTACCCAGGAAAGCATGCTTGAAATGCAAATATATATAAGCATGGAAATAAGTATAAACATAAACAATTGGTACCCAGTTTAAATGACCCGCAAGCTCATTAGATAAGTGACTACTGTACTTAATATGGGCAACCTAACACATAAAGCAGTTATTGATTTAGACAAGTTACAGCTAAAATACAGGTGGTCACTTGGGCAGGTTTGACTGTAACTTCAACCTATATATAACTTTATAAGTGTATCAGCCAAAATACTTTTGATAAACTTGGAAGGAAAAACCTGACATAGATGTGCTTATCTCACATGCCTTGTAGCTTAACGGATAAAATTAGACTGGTAAAATGTAATTAAGGTCTATCTACACTTGTAAATGTACAGCAAGAATGAGCTTTTTTCTTCCTCTTGCTTCCATTCTACATGGCAGGCGTGTATATCAGAGGCATCATCAGGAGGCCAACAGTGCATAATGGCTCCCTTGACTGGCTCGTAATTGCTTTCTAGATTCATTTTTTAATCCAACCTTAAATGAATGTGATACGTGAACATGCAACACATGTGGGATAGGATAAAAACTAGCCAAACTGTGTGAGAAAACTGACACTCCTGAACATGCCACAGGTGTCTGTTAAAGACTTGACTAATAACACTACGAACACGTCTTGCTGGGCTCAGTTGTATTAAATTTAGTGAAGAAAGCTCATTTAAGGCACAAACTGTGGGATGATGTATGAAATGCAGTGATCTATCATGGGCATCATTAATAAAATGTAATGGACCATAGACATGTTATTTAGACAAACATTCCATAGAATTAAATGTCTCATCTATCAGAAACTGTACCAGTGAATAAAGAATTGCTTTGAGATATTAATATTCAGGATTAATCTAGTTCTTAAGTGTTTGGTTGGTTTGTTTTGTTTTTTTTTTTGGGGGGGGGGGGGGGGGGGGNNNGGGGAGATGTATTTTTTAAATTTTATTTAACAATAATAATTTTTAGATGTATCAAGATCAAATATATCACCGATAAACCAACTTTTAATGATCTGGGACTTACAGTTTTCTTAGAAAATGGAACAAAATGCAAAAACTTAATATTGAAGATAAATGCAGAAATTGATGCCAAAGCAGGGCAATTTGTTTTAGCTTGATGAAATTGAAAAACTGTATTCAAGTGTTATTTGCACTGAACACTGACAAACAAAATAATGAATTAATAATAACAAACAAAAAATCAAGTACATCAAGCTGATCACATAATTCATTAGTCTGTTTTAAGTGGAATAATCATATACATGTATATTGATAATTCAAACCAGCATTATCTCCCCTTGAAATATGATAGTGCTGCCCCACAAGAAGGAAGGAAGGAAGGAAATGTTTTATTTAATGATGTACTCAACACATTTTATTTTCAGTTATATGGCATCAGACATATGGTTAAGGACCACACAGATTGAGATAGGAAACCCACAGTTGCCACTTCATTCGCTAATCTTTTCGACTAGGAACAAGAGATATTTTATATATATCATCCCAAAGACAGGATAGCACATACCATGGCCTTTGATGTACCAATCCTGGTGCAATGGCTGGAGCGATGCCCCACAAGAAGTACAGCCATTGGCATCTCAAGTATGTTTGTTACTTTGAGCTACACACAGAAAATATGGCATGCATTGCAGGTGAATTGTTGCAATAAGACAAAGGTTTTGTTCTGTGAGTAGCCTGTGGGCTTGACAAAGTTACCTCCCAATCAGAGACACCTGGTGTAGGGAAGACAAACAAATAGGGTTTGCTATTGGCCCACATGGTTGCCTTGTAGCAGTGTGTACAGTGGTTCCTCTGGAGTGTTGAAGATAAGATGAAGCACAGTTTTAACACCGATATCTTATCAGGAATCTGACCTGGTTAATGTTTCCTCAGACAGTGTAATATAAATAATAGGCAACAGAACCATATTAAATTTACCATGTCAATACTTGGCCAGGCTTGACAAAGAGCGAAATATTTACTTTAATTATTGTTTCTGTGGACTCCACAAGTTTCTCAACCTGAGGAGGCACTTGACCGTATGCTGGTTTTGATTTCCCATGAACACAGTAGACCTAACATCACCAGAGCATAAAATAGTACTTTAGATAGGTAAATGTAATGCTAAATTCAAGAAATATCCAGGTTTTCCATCCAGACACTTTTAAGACTTGTTAATGTGCTTTTGGCATGAAATGTATCTCTCAGTATGTTAAAACATTAGTGTAGTACTGCCTCAAATCTTACAACACTACACTGACAAGACCAAATTAAAATATTGTCAAGAATGTCTACACAAATTAATTCCAATGGAACTATAACAGGAAAGCAGTGAATATCTACATGTGCTAGCCTATATGTAACCTTATTGACCTCAGATCAAAGAAATAATCAACTTAAGGTTTTTGTTTAATAAATAATCTTTTCACCTGTATGTTAAATTATGTCTATGCCAAAACACTGAAAAATGTCAGTACCATAATTAACAATCATCTATCTCATTGCAATTGCAATATAATTAATTTTAAAAAAAATTCTATAAAATGTCAATAAGAAATTTTTAACTTTTTAGGGTAGTATACTTCTGATCTTCTTTATAATCACTGTACAATATTTTCCTGTTTAATATCTAGATCTGGGAAATGCCAAAGTTGAGAATATTTGTTGATCTTTTCTGGAGGATGTGAAAATGTTATGCCTCCATACAATGAAAATAATTGTTACTGAGTCCATGAGCTGAACATACAGTTGTACTAACATCATTTAGCCAGGAGTTGAAGGTTAAAAGACCCTCCCATAGTCCATGGACTGCATGAACACACAGTTGTACTAACATTGAGTTGCGAGTTGAAGGTCAAGGTACCATACAAACCATTTGTCATGTCGTTACTTGTTGTAGAAGCTTAACATAGTCAGGTGTGTAGTTACCTTTTAGTTTTAGTACTAAATGATATATATATATATACAACTGTGAAAGTGGTATACTGCTACTTGTGTGGGGCTTTTGCATGAGTGTGACTAACTGGACCTATGTTGTTTGTTTGCAAGATGGTTGTCAATGGTAAATACTTCCAAAACTAGCCTGTTATGTAGCCCTTGTGATATTGTTGTATTTTGTACTGAATATAATCTGACTAAGAAATTGCATTTAAATGTATTTAAAAACAGTTGTGTGCAACCATAACACCCTCCTATGGGCTGAACATAAAGTTGTACCAACATCATTCCGTTGTTAATTGATATGAAGACCCTCACATACCCACTGCATATTACTATACATTTACAATTGCTGATTATTCAACTAACAGATAGGATAATAAACATGGAAAGAAAGAACTTTCACTGTAGCTTCACTCATTACCAGTGAGAGAGAGAGAGAGAGAGAGAGAGAGAGAGAGAGAGAGAGAGAGAGAGAGAGAGAGAGAGAGAGAGAGAGAGAGAGAGAGAGAGAGAGAGAGAGAGAGAAGCACCAATAAATAATCTTATTTGTCATGCACATGTAAAAACATTTATAATAATAAAGATTTTTAACATGTTCATATTAAAATTAGGTGCATTCTTGTCAAAAAACCCACTTGATCTAACACACTTCTGCTTTTTCATAAAGAGCCTTTATATAATATGTTTAACTGTATGCCCAGGTCAGCATCTGTAACATACAGGTATATCAACTTTTACTTCATTAAAACATCAAACAACGTAAACCATTACTGTTTCTCTTTGATGTATATGAAGCATTTCATTAACTCAGTTAAGTGATAATACTAATGGCCAAATAACTTACTTAGAAAACAAAACATTAAAAGAAATGATTACAAAAACTATACGTAAGCACTTTTCATTGTAAGCTTAGTTTGCAAGAGCTTTTCATTCAATGTACATTCGGTTTGCAACATTAATTGTTTTAGTAAGTTTTCATGACCTATACACAACAATTTTCGATAAAATTACTGACTAATAATAAGTGTCAATATATAATACTAGCCGACAAAGTTTGGTATTAAAAAATAAACTTGAGGAAAGTAAATTTTAATATTTAACAGTGGAAATAGAAATACATGAACTTTTCAGCATGATTTTCTCACCTTCAAGCACTTTTAATGCATTAAAACAAATTCAAGTGTTTTTTTTTTAATACAGCCACTCAAATTCAAGCACTATTATAATTACATTATGCAATTAAGTGCATAGCCTCCCAAAAAATGTCCAGGACAAAATATGAGGACAAAAATAACAAAACAAATCATGGCTTTATTTGTTTTTGTTTTTTTTAATTAATCATTTCCAAATATTTATTTAATGCCATATTCAGCTATTAAATATTTTTCAAAAAAGCAATCAGTTTCCAGCATGTTGGATAATATTGTTAAAATTCCATTCTGATAGAAAGTATTTTCTTGCACCAAAATGTTCAATAATATTTAGTTTGTGTCAATGTATGGCCAAAGAAAAGACACAAAAAAACCCACTATTTCTAAAAATAACAAAAAATGTTTTATTTTGTTTGTGCTTTTAATATTTTCCTTTTCTAAACTAAAAATCTAAATAAAACTTTTTATTAAATATAGTTTGCAATCTGTTTGTTCAGTGTTTGTTGGTTCAAAATAGTAGGCTTTATATTTAAAATAAGCTATCATGTTAAACATGTTCTTGAACAATGTTATTAATCTGCAATGTGTGTCTTATCTGAAAACCACAGTATACGTGGAAGTTGTAATAGCTGATGAAATTTGCAGGTTGCCAGCTTATTTTGAGAAGCCTGAACATTATTATTCTTTTCCATCATTTCCTTGACCATATAACCGTAAATAAAAATCTTTTTTCCATTTCCTTGACTAAGTTCTGCATTAACATTTATTAGTCCCCTATGTGTAATATACATACAGATACTGATGAAATGATTTCCTCAGGTATTATTAAACAAGCATTCATTCCCTTTGAAATTCTGTTTTTCAGTATCCTACCATACCATATGATATAACTATTACAAGATCTTGAGAGGTCAAGTGGTTTTTCCCCTAGCTCTCTTGTGGAAAATATTGCAAAAACCAAACAGCAGATGCTTACATGAAGACGGGGAAAAAAACCTGTAAGTGTGCCACTTCACTTGTATGGAGCCAAAGAAATAACCATGTCCCAATGCTAAACATACAACATACATCATATCCAGACTCAAATATCACCATTTACATTTCGAATGTTTATTACCATGTGCACCAGGAACAACTATTGTCCCACTGAGAGAACACACTGGTGTAACATACACTGTTATCCAGACCCAAAAATCACCATCAGTTGTTTATTGTCCTGTGCCAGAGAACAGACAATGTATGTGAGCATCAATGTCACCATGGTCAATAAAAACAGCATGCTTATATCCACCTCCCAGAACACTGAGTTAAAAGTCACTGACCCTAGTTCTCTAGGTACAGTCAGGTACCTTTTCTGTTTGACAAGAAACTACCAGTACTAAGACATCCATAATTTAATGGTAGAAAAGCAAAACTCTTAAGCAAGGTACTACTGCATTATATTTTAAAATACTAACTACATTCGATGATGGGACATTTACACTTTTTATTTTATATTGAAAATCTGTTACTTATCTCGACAAATGATGCATTAGTTAAACCCATTGTCAGATTTTACTTTGAAAGTTATACATTTTTTATTTTTTCATTGCATCACTTTTATCTAATTGAAAACTTGTTTCGTCTTAGTATGTATACTTTAAACGGCCTGCATGCATGATACTGGTTAAGTCATCATTGTATGAAGATTTTATATCACAGCAAATAATGAAAACCACCACCTGCCACTTGTGTGACATGTATTATGGGAATTATCATTGTATTTTAAATATATAATCATGTTTTGTGTTTTATTAAATTTTCCACTCAGTAGCCAAAAAGAAGAGCTCCATTTTACCGGCGTGTCCACAAATGAGTAAAAAATGTTTGGAGATAAATTCCAATTTATAAAGAAATGTTCCTGTGTAAAAAAAAAAAAAAAAAAAAGTTGTCTTGAAGTGCACCAAGATGTGTTTGAATATATAAGCACCTGTAATATTTATGACATCACTTTACATTATTGCCTTAAATACTCATTGCCTCATATTACCTTTATTCCAATGACAAAATTACAGCCATTTTTCTTTTATTTACATGTTTTCAATTAAAATATTTTGAAAAACTAAATTTAACTTCAATTTAACTTTCATCCCGGTAAAGAAAAAAACATTGCTATTTTGATATACAGATACATGTATAAGGAACAAATTGTGCTAAGCTTAAAATATTTGAAAACAATAAACTTCATTTATCTTTATCCCTGTGACAAAAGCACTGCCATTTTAACGGATTCTAGACTTTTAAAAAATCAGCGTAAGGCCTGACTATAATGGACATTTGTCAACACATCTTACTTGAGTCCCCATCGCTGGAATGCATACATCACCATTTGTTCTACTGTGCAAACGAAGGGAAGGCTGTACAAACACAAGGGCCGTCCACAAACCGTTTCCAATTTAACGTACACCTAGCTAAATGTTAAAACACAAAACAATCTGCCTGGAAATCTCTGTCCTCGGGAATATCCATACTCCTCAACACATACACCTCACAGAAAATGAAATCACTGTAAAAATATTTTTCTTTTCTGTTCTTTCTTTTTTCCCAACCTCCTGTTGGTAATTCTAAAATTAAATGAATGAAAACCTGGAATCACATTGGGTGACACCAGGTAAACAGCGACTGACAGGAGAACCACCGAAGATGGAACAAATCACTGATGAACTGTGCGGCTATC
>JAECMU010045754.1:2324-12403 GCA_016106625.1 Dracogyra subfuscus | reverse complement strand
TTTTGCGGTATTTGAAAAGGCTACCAAAATCGTTGGCTGATCTTCAACATGGGAACTGGTTTTTTCAGATGATGAAGCTGCAGATGTTGACACGCATGGAGTGAATTTCTTTTTCGCCCTGTCGTGTAGTCCGTCAGATTTCACATGCCGTTCAAGATTACCTTTATGGATAAACGACACCCCATCAACAATGTTTTTAACGTTGTCCATAGCTGATCCCTTGATTTCTCTTAATTTAGCTTCACTCCGTATACCTACAAAATTGTCCGTGCATATTTTGCATACGACTTTACAAACGTCGCCATTATCGTTTGTAGTTATGGCAAAATGGTCAGAAAACCACCACTTTTGGAACGTTTTTTCACTAACTGTGTCCTTTTTACGTTTTTCGCGTTAGGTCCTGACATTTTACAACTCAATCAGTGACTGTCCAGCTACGATGATGTTGCGTTTATTAAATACCCATAAACCGCTTTAATTTCCAAAACGCGTATGATTTTCCGCACGTAGCGAAATGATCAAAGGGTATAGGCAACAATGTTACTAAATGTTTAAGAGACTTCAAAAGAATGTGCCGACTTTGTAATTGACCGCGATGTCTATTTCAAACAAATACATTATTACAATCTATCTTTCTGACACCTGCAATACTAGGTCCTTTCTTTTATTTTTGTTTTTCATCCCAAAATAGTGATATTAGCCTAAATACGTCTTTTTGGATTTTCTGACGAACTATTACAGTTTCTGCACGAACGATCTGTCGTTCGTGCCGATATTGGTTTTGCATAACCGACAGACAACGACAAAATCGTTCGTGCCAAATTTTATGCCCTGCACCTTGTGCTGCCACTTTCTCAAACCCTTCACTCACTTTGTGTTGTTACTTTCTCAAACCCTTCACTCACCCTGTGCTGTCACACTTTATCAAAACCTTCACTCACCCTGTGCTGTCACTTTCTCAAACCCTCCTACTCAGTGTGTGCGGTCACACTTTCTCAAACCCTCCACCCACCCTGTGCTGTCACACTTTCGCAAACCCTCTCACTCACCCTGTACTGTCACACTTTCTCAAACTCTCCACCCACCCTGTGCTGTCACACGTTCTCAAAACCCTCTCACTCACCCTGTACTGTCATTTTCTCAAACCCTCCAATCACCCTTTATTGCAACATTTAGGAATGTCCGTTTCATCATTTTCCAAAAATCAACAGATCGATACACTCATTCTTCAGTACTAAACTTAGGACCCTGACATGACAAGTATTATGTAACTACCTGTTCACTAGAGTGCAGATTCAATGGAATGAATCAAATATTGCTGGCGTTATCTATTTAATAGCCTTCACAATTTTATTAAATTAATATATACCAGTACACCTGAAAAGTACTGTATACAGTATATGCATAATAGTCCAACAGCCTCGACTTGAGTATGGTCTGCAACTGTCTTTTAAGACCACTTTTAATATGTTTTAAAAAAGAAATGTTTTATTTAACGATGCACTTAACACATTTTATTTACGGTTATATGGTGTCAGACATATATATGGTTAAAGACCACACAGATTTTGAGCGGAAACCCGCTGTCGCCACTTCATGGGATACTCTGATTAGCAGCAAGGGATCTTTTATTTGCACTTCCCACAGGCAGGATAGCACACACCATGGCCTTTGTTGAACCAGTTATGGATCACTGGTCAGTGTAAGTGGTTTACATCTACCCACTGAGCCTTGCGGAGCATTCACTCAGGGTTTGGAGTCGGTATCTGGATTAAAAATCCCATGCTTCGACTGGGATCCGAACCCAGTACCTACCAGCCTGTAGACCGAGTAGGCTGTATATATTCATAATTCAAGCTCACATATAAATATATTAATAATTGGCCTTGTTGGGTCTTGCCTGCATTTTATTACCTTTATTCAGGACTAAATATAATTATGAATTTAACCAAAATTAGTGATTTTTTTATTGTCACAATTCATGAACATAAATTGATAATTAATATTTTATTAATTAATTAAATTTATTAATAAATAAAGAGGTACTCTGCTGATGAAAAAGTATGATGTTGATATTACATGCATCCATTGTTATTGTTATGGATCCTCTGCTGATCAGCTTACAAGCTGACGAAGATACAGAAATAGAAAAGTCAATAATGCTTGGTTTCATGCATCCTAACACACGCAACCAGTTACATAACAACAAAATCAGGAATTGTTTATTATTTTAACCTAATGAAAGACATGCGCATATTCTATTTTTCACGTCCAGATGCGTTAAGTGAAGTGAAATGTTAAAACGGCAAATATTTATCACGAATTGTGACGAAGGTGTCAGTGCATTTCCACTGGCTGGCAGTGGTTGTCAAATTTTGCTCTTTCGTAATCCAAATCGAAGCGCACCACTTACCCTCTTTTGGAGCCCCAGGACGCCGTTGAAACACCAAACGGCATCCCTAGTGTTTCAAAAGATTTCCATCGGTTGCATTATTGTTTACTCGCAGTCTGTGAAAAAGCAGAAAATCTGGTAGAAACAAAAGTAGCCCTACTTCTTAAAAATCTAAAACATGGACGACTTCCTGTTTTCCTATGACGTCACATAAAGGTACACAATCTTTGGGGGGCCCATTTAAGTAAAACTACTTATTCATTGGCGTATTTATTTATTTTAAAAATGTTATGGGGGGGGGGGGGGTACGCACAGTTTATGATTAGTGTAGTGGTGTGACAAGCAAATATAAATGATGAATGGAGTTTAAAAAAAAGAATGAGGTATGACTGGAGGAGGCATGCTCTTCCCCCATCTGTCACCACTACTTTTTTGGTATGCATATAATAATTATTATCATATATAAATCAATATTAATAAATAATAAATAAAACTATAACAATATATTGATTTTTCCTCCCATAATTTTCAAACACAAGCCAAAAAAAAAAAATCTTGTGTGGATGCAAAGCAAAAAATTATGTTTTGTAAGTATAACACCACCACTGGAGCACATTGCTTTATTTATCACCAGCTATTGGATGTCAAACATTTGGTTATTTTGATATAATATTCGAGAGGAAACCTGCTGCATTAGTGGCAAGGGATCTGTCATATGTACCATCCTAGACAGGATAGCACATACCACAGCCTTTGGTATACCAGTCATGATACACTGGCTGGAACAAGAAATACTAAGGTGGATACAAAGAAGTCAGCAGGCCTCATCAGAGTTTTTTAAAGTTATTTTTTTCTCTCTTCACAGGATTACTTAACATCCATCAAGTCCATGTTCATACATACACATTTATAAAATAATAAAAATAACAAAAATGTGTGTATAACATACTTTAATGTATATTTTATTCTCGAATATTGAAAAATAAATCATTCAGAGTTTTGTTTACAAGGTTGAGACAGACTTGCATGTTCAAGATATGGACCTATAATTTAAAATATACACTCAACCCAAAAGTAAACAAACTGTTGTACATAGTTTAAAATCCCAGATATGCATATCTGACATCATTATTGGAACTTTCCTCCAATTCCTTACAAGGCAAACTGGTTGCACCAATTGACTCAGTGTGAAGTTAAAAAAATGTTTAAAGTTTAAAACCATAATGTACTATTTTTACACTTAATCTAAAAATACAACAATATTTCTTGTTTCAAGTTTATTGCATCATAATTATGCTTGTTATGGTACTGGACATTTTAAGTTTAAAATCCTCCCTCAGGACAAAAAATTAAGAAAAATCATAAGAAAGGTGTTTGGTTTATATTTATAAGATAGTAAAACTAACATACTAAAATAAAAGAAGTATATTGTTAAGTGTGTTGTCCACATCAAATTATGAACACCGAGGATAGGTTTTTATCTTACATCATTGTACATGACATATTCTACTACAAGAAAAAGATGTTCACACACACATGAACGCACACACACATGAACGCACACACACACACACACATAGACACATAGACACAGACACACACACACACACACACACACACACACACACACATAGACATAGACGCACACAGATGCACATACATACACATACACACATACACACACACAGACACACACACAATTTACATTTGGAAGTAGCTACTTTGTTGCATGAGCAATAAAACATTTAACAAGTGATGACAATAATCTAATTCAATGTCAAACTAAAATCAATAAAAGAAGCGGATGTACCATTTTTAATTATTTGTTTGGATGAGCCACTGTTTTAAAAAATGATACACTGATGGCACCAAAGTCTGAGCACCTAAGCATTTGTGTTATATATATATTTTTTTTTTTTTAACGACGCACTCAACACATTATAATTACGGTTATGTCGAGAAAAACCCCAGTGGTAAGCTGACGGGGATCGATCCTAGACCGACCGCGCATCAGGCGGGCACTGTACCACTGGGGCCCGCATGTTATATTTTAAAGTTAAAATATTTCTTTAAAAATATTTGTTTCACAACCACAGCACAATGGAACAATTAGTGTGTTACTACTAAAAGTTATAAATTAAATAAAAAATTTAAACTCATGTAATGAGCACTTTTGGCAACCCCCTCTATTTACTGGTCTGCATGACGGCACATAAGTCTGCTCAACAAACATTAAAACAACCAATTCTGCTATTCCTATTCACAGAAACAACAAACAGGTAATGGATCTGACTTTTCCCAAGTTCTAGACAACAAATACTTCCTATTATAGTTGGTTTTAAGTTAATTTAGATGGTGCAAATAATACCAATATCAATGCAGGGTTGAAAATTAACATGAAAACCTTGGTCACCAGCAGGGCCAGTTGAAGGAAAATCTTACTGGCCCTTCTCAAATTCAACTATCTCTCCAGTTATCACATTGAGATTTAACTGCACAGCCAAAATACAAACTAGAATGTTCTTTGTTGAATAATAACCACATATGCACCATATATAGTCCATTTGTATCAAAATAAAACCAATGAATTGGCATGTAACTTCATAATGAATAGTCAAATTTCATATACAACATGTTATTAAGTTTTAAACCCATACTAAGTCAAATAAAAAAACATTAAAAAAGAAATCCAGGATAAATATTATATATAATTTTTAATATAGGGGTGATGACAAATTGTTAGAAGAGCCAAGGTATATGTAGCATGAGGTGTCGTCTATGAAGTAAAACATGCAGTACAATGTGACTAAACGTAGAACTATGCATGGTTTAATAAACTAGTCTGGGAATGGCAGTCCTTGTGGCGATGCATAAGGGATGAAATAAATTGTGTTATGATGTAAGATGTATGAAATTTCCAGTAAATGTTCTCCTGGTGAATGGTTGTAGGCCTACTTATGCGTCACAGACACATGATCGTCATGTTAACTATATGTCACAGTGTAATGGTTGTACTCCTATAGATGAGGTACTAGCTAGAGATCCATGGAATCGTCTACAATTTTGCCAAATACTCATTCGACTCTCCATTATGCAGAAATACGATCCTCATCATGTATTACGGTTTTATTGTTCAGATTGCCTTGGATGATCCAACAATTGCCTTAAAACCTGTATTAGACAAGAAGCTTTAACCTATGTAGTTTGATGGTAATTTGTTAGTATATGTTTTAATTTACACTCACAAACAAAGAAGAAGAAAAGAAAGTTATTTGAGATGGTTTGTGTTTAAAACTTAATAAACTAATATGTTTTATATGAATTTTATGTTTGTTTAATATGAAGTTACATGTCATGTCATCGATTGGTTCCCTTTTGACACAAATGGACATTAGCCTAAAATGTAATGTACATGTAATTTGGATATTGTAAATGTTACAGTAGTAGGCTACTAATAAAATAAATATCAAAAGAAAAATAAATCTGCGAAAATAAATCCTGCTGTCAAAAAATATAGAGCATGTTCTATATTCTGCTACCAGATCTGTAGTTTGCGCCAACACTGAAGTGGTATGTTTTGTCATCTTCGATTCGTTTTCAGTGTCTTTCTTTTTCAACTGGTGCCATACTTGACAGACCCTAAATTCGATGGCCGCCCAACAGACTACTTTTGTAAAATTCTTAGTCGCCCATAGCCAATAAATGATACTGCTAATTTTCAACCCTGTAAATGGTATTCCATGCTCTTTAGTTTGGATAACACAAAGTGACAATATAAAAATAAAAAAGACTATAGCTAAAAATAGGCCACGCTGTAAGCTTTATAGTTTGGGCAGCCATATTGGTTGTGTTGTGTTACTTGGAGGGAAAATCCAAAGTATGCTTAACATAAAATAAAACATTTATTTAATTTATTGAATCATAAGGTATGTATTGAAGGTTCTATGTAAACTTGTATAAGTTGATATACAAAAAACAAGTAACACGGTTGATCATTACTGTGGTGACAGACAAGTGTTGACAGGTGATATAAAAGCACGTTGATCGAGGCTGGCAAAAGTATACTTTTAGTGCATTAATTCAGTTTTTTCAATCAGATTGTTATTTATCAGTTTTATACATATATTCACAATCAAGATATGTTGTTTTAACAAATGTTTTATTAATTAAATTAACTTTGTTTACTAACATACCCCAACACTTGTTTCAAGAAGTAATGTAAAGTAATTAACATGTGCAGACTTTTGTGCTGTGTAGACTAAGGTGACATGAGTGTACCTACAGTGTACCAGACTTTCCTAAGATGCATTACATAATATGACATTTCATAAACATTCAGCTGATAAACAGAGAATAAGTGGACATTACATACCATTTACCTTACAAGTTGTTTTAAACAATGAGTTGTGAGATAAATGGTATCCAACCGACACAAATGTATTATTCTACTTTTTACATATCCTAAAAAAACAGGTTTTAAACATCTTTGTTGACTCAGTTATTTATAGCCATTGTACTTGTAGCAGACTTAAGCGTCACAGACACATGATTGTCAGGTTAACTATACGTCACAGTCTAAGCAATTTCCATCACGCTGTTGTTTTATTGGATGTACGGCATTGGTGACCTGGTCTTCACCTAGGAGCAACCAGTCGTATGACTTGAAATGGTTAGCACACGTACATGTGTTAACAAGTATGTGTAATCCTAAATAACACATGGTGTTCTCACCAACTCATGTGTAAGAAAATTAATACACATACACACACAAACTACACATCAAGTTTGATGATCCTCCATCTAGCAGTATGGAAGATGTTTTGTTTAAAACAAAAGTCACTCTCTCTTAGATCGAAATACTTCATGTTGGCACCCTGCTACATTTAATCCTTAACTAGGGATGCAGGAAGTACTAGTCTGCTTGCCAAAATGGGAGTAAAAATTCTGATAGTCAACAACAAATTTATTTAGGTTTCATCCTTGAAACAAATAGGGTAGGGTGGTACAAATTGATTCAAACTGGGAAACTGTAATTAGCTGAGGTGTTCTGTATCTAGTTTGCCGACTGCAAAAAGAAAAATCAGAGATCTTTTTTTTTTTTTTTTGAAAGGTTGGTCAGGTCAACCATTTTTTTCTTTTTGAAAGGTAGGTCAGTAAACTAGGAACACACATGTTGTTTTTTGGTGGGGAGGGGCCGTAACAATATATAATCACCAGTTCTGCTAGCAACTCTTTTTTGCTCTTACTATGCAAAAAAAGCACATAGAGATTACAATTTTGAGTCTCAAACTGTTCAAAATAATCACTATACAAAAAGAACAAAAAGACACTCAAAACATTTGATTTCACTCAATGATCATTTAAAAAGACGTTTATATTAATTTTAACAGTATTATGCAACTGCTTTATTTAGTAGAAATTCTGGCAGACTTGCAGTGTTTGACAAAATGTTTCAGAAAGTCACTACCCATCACAGAAGCTGTGGCTAGTGTATTATGTATTATAGTAATAGGGTTGATATTTCCACTAGCCTAGACCACAAATTCCCTAGCCAGGAAAGAGGGCTAGTGTGTTTGTCGAACCCCGACTCATACATATTAGTCTGGTTTTGAGGAATTTCACTGCATATTTCACTAGAACCTTTTTTGTTCCAATGTGTATTGAAGAAGAATTGTCAGTCTTTAGAACCTGCTTCCAGTGATTCGCTCTCCTCAATCAGAGGATCATACACAGACTTGGGTTTCATTTCGGCAGTCAGTGACTCCTGCTGTGCCTCAGTCAGTTCGGCAAGAGCCTTATAGAAATCTGAGAAGTCAACATAGGGCTCGATTTTTCCATCTTCATCCAGCTCCAATTTGGGTGTATCGCCGTAACCACGGTGAAAGGGCCGCGACTCTCCGCTGCTCTCTGTCGAGTTGGTGCTGTTGGTTCTTGTATTGGTGTTCTCGGGCGACAGATAATGTCCTGGAGGGTTGTTGGTCGGCGTCACGGGCGTGTCTCCTGAGCTGCTCACCGAACTGTTAGTGTTGGAGTAAGGACTCACCGGACTGACAGGTCCCGTTGTAATCAACAGTGAAGGAGGCATGGGTCTAGGGTTAAAGAAAGGCACAGGGGTGGGAACAGGGTACCTAGCCCCACCCGTGGGACTGCTCAGGTTCGACAGAGGATAGTTGAAGTTGCGAACAAGCAGCGTGATGTCGTCTCGCTTCTGACACAGTTGTTTCTTGTGACCCTGCTGCGTCATGTACGTGTCGTGGTGGATCCTCACCACTTTGTCCACCACTGCCTGGGCAACACCATTCAAAGTCGTCTGAATGCTAAACTCCTGCACAACCATAGCCACGATGTCTGCATTGACTTTGTCAGTACCAGTAGCATCCTGAAGAGCCTGATAGAGTCCGTCTGACATGATGATAAGGAAGCAACATGAGGGTTCGAGCTCAATGCCTCCAGTAACATGAGGTATAGCTATCACTGGTTCACTCTTGGCACCACTAAAAGAAGAGAAAAAAAAACGGGTATGAGATTGAGGGCAAAAAAGCACAACAGAAACAAACGGAGAAAGAGACAGACCGGCAGAGAGAGAGAGAGAGACCAGCGGCAAAGAGAGAGAGAGAGAGAGAGAGAGAGAGAGAGAGAGAGAGAGAGAGAGAAACCAGCAGAGAGAGAGAGACAGAGACAGAAAAACTGAGACACAGACAGAGAGAGACAGCGTGTTTTATTTACCAATATACTCAACATATTTTTATTTAGTCATATCGCATCAGACATATATATGGTTATCAACAACACAAATAATGAGAGAAAACTACACACACACAGATTAAAAGAGAGATTTGTGGGTTGGGTTGGGGTCAGGATATTCATATTTACAAAACTGCAACATTTGACCAAAATAAATTCACTAGTTGTCGGGCATAGCACAAATTGTTATTTACTAGCCCTACATTGAATATCACTAGTCATGGAAATGGGGCTACTACAATCTATAAGCCCTGAGTACACACTGATTTATTTAACATTGGTTATTGGATGTAAATAACATTTAGTAATTTGGATATACTGTCTACGAGAGGAAACCTGCTACATTTTTCCATTAGTAGCAAGGGATTTTTTATATGCCCCATCCCACAGACAGACATAGCACGGCCTTTAACATACCAGTCATGGTGCACTGGCTAGTACAAGACTCTGTGGAGTGGCAGAGCTAGTCTACAATCATAACTATGGGTGGGGTTTTTTTCAATACCTTAAAGTCTCGATATCTTTGTATCCTCCTTTGACAGAATAGTCGCCGATACACCTGGTGTTGTCCGAGTTTCCTATCTTACGCAGTTGTTTCAGTTTCTCCACATCGAGGCCCAGGTTTGCCAGCCTGAACTGCTCTGTTTCATTGGCCAGTGTGTGATCAACAGACAGCTGGAGGACACGAAGTAAGTTGTTCTGATCACTGATACACAACAACGCTCGGGTGTTGCCTGCAACAAAATCATCTCCATGTAATAATATTCTTTTCTCCTTTTTTGTTTTTCTTTCTTGATTTATGGGATGTGTGTGTGTTAAACTTGATCAAATTAAATGACAAAATCTAAATAATAGCCCACCAGGTTCAATAACTACATGTATGATTAGTGCTATGAATATACGTTTGTGCCCTGGAATGAAAATCAACAGTTGTGTGACTTTG
>JAECMU010045738.1:0-12500 GCA_016106625.1 Dracogyra subfuscus | reverse complement strand
AATAAGTTAATGGTATGTAATATTGAATATGTTTATGGTCAGTAATATTAAATAAGTTTAGGGTTAGTAATATCGAATAAGCTGATGGTTTAGAAATATTGAATATGGTTATGGTCCGTAATATTGAATAGGTTTATAGTCAGTAACATCAAATAGGTTGATGGTCAATATTGAATACGTTTATGGTCAGTAATATCAAATAAGTTTATGATCACTGATATCGAATAAGTTGATGGTCAGTAATACTGAATAAGTTTATGGTCTGTAATATTGAATAAATTTATGGTCAGTAATATTGAATTAGTTGATGGTCAGTAATATCGAATAGGTTTAAGGTCAGTAATATAGCATAAACTGATGGTCAGTAATATTGAATAAGTTTATGGTCAGTAACATAGAATAAGTTAATGGTCAGTAATATTGAATAAGATGATGGTCAGTAATATTGAATATGTTTATGGTCAGTAATATTGAATAAGTTGATGGACACTAGCATCGAATAAGTTGATGGTTTGTAATATTGAATAGGTTTAAGGTCAGTAATATCAAATAAGTTTATGGTCAGTAATATGGAATATATTTATGGTCAGTAATATCGAATAAGTTTATCGTCAGTAACATAGAATAAGTTAATGGTCAGTAATATTCAATAAGTGTATGGTTACTAACATCGAATAAGTTGATGGTCAGTAATATCGAATAAGTTGATGGTCAGTAATATTGAATAAGTTAATGGTCACTAACAGAATAAGTTGATGGTTTGTAATATTGAATAAGTTGATGGTCAGTAAAATTGAATACCTTTATGGTCAGTAATATCAAATAAGTTTAGGGTCAGTAATATCGAATACGTTTAGGGTCACTAACATTGAATAAGCTTAGGGTCACTAACATCGAATAAGTTGATGGTCACTAGCATCGAATTAGTTGATAGTCAGAAATATTGAATACGGTTATGGTCAGTAATATTGAATACGTTTATGGTCAGTAACATCACATAAGTAGATGGTCAGTAATATTGAATAAGTTGATATAAGTTTATGGTCAGTAACATCGAATAAGTTTATGGTCAGTAACATAGATTTTTTTTTTTTTTTTTTTTTTTAAATTGTTTAACGACGCACTCAACACATTATAAGTATGGTTATATCGGTGTCGGACATATGGTTATGTCGAGAAAAAACCCCAGTGGTTAGCTGACGGGGATCGATCCTAGACCGACCGTGCATCAGCCGGGCACTGTACCATTGGGCCATGCTGCCCGCTTTAAGTTAATGGTCAGTAATACATAATAAGTTTATGGTCACAAACATCGAATAAGCTGATGGTCAGTAATATCGAATAAGTTGATGGTCACTAACACAGAATAAATTGATGGTCACTAACATAGAATAAGTTGATGGTTTGTAATATTGAATAAGTCGATGGTCAGGAACATCGAATACCTTTATGGTCAGTAATATCAAATAAGTTTAAGGTCAGTAATATCGAATATGTTTAGGGTCACTAACATCGAATAAGTTTAGGGTCACTAAGATTGAATAAGTTGATGGTCACTAACACAGAATAAGTTGATGGTTGCTAACATATAATAAGTTGATGGTCAGTAATATTGAATAAGTTGATGGTCACTAACATAGAATAAGTTGATGGTTTGTAATACTGAATAAGTCGATGGTCAGGAACATCGAATACCTTTATGGTCAGTAATATCAAATAAGTTTAAGGTCAGTAATATCGAATATGTTTAGGGTCACTAACATCGAATAAGTTTAGGGTCACTGAGATTGAATAAGTTGATGGTCACTAACATCGAATTAGTTGATAGTTAGAAATATTGAATAAGGTTATGGTCAGTAATATTGAATACGTTTATGGTCAGTAACATCACATAAGTTGATGGTCAGTAATATTGAATAAGTTTATATAAGTTTATGGTCAGTAATATCAAATACGTTTATGGTCAGTAACATATAATAAGTTAATGGTCAGTAATATTCAATAAGTTTATGGTTACTAGCATCGAATAAGTTGATGGTCAGTAATATCGAATAAGTTGATGGTCACTAACACAGAATAAGTTGATGGTTACTAACATAGACTAAGTTGATGGTCAGTAATATTGAATAAGTTGATGGTCACTAACATCGAATAAGTTGAGGGTCACTAACATTGAATAAGTTGATGGTCACTGACATCAAATTAGTTGATGGTCAGAAATATTGAATACGGTTATGGTCAGTAATATTGAATAAGTATATGGTCAGTAACATCAAATAAGTTGATGATCAGTAATATTGAATAAGTTGATATAAGTTTATGGTCAGTAATATTGAATAAGTTTATGGTCAGTAACATATAATAAGTTAATGGTCAGTAATGTTTAATAAGTTGATGGTCACTAACATCAAATAGGTTGATGGTCAGTAATATCGAATAAGTTGATGGTTACTAACATAGAATAAGTTGATGGTCAGTAATATTGAATAAGTTGATGGTCACTAACATCGAATAAGTTGATGGTTTGTAATACCGAATAAGTTGATCATCAGTAATATCGAATATAAGTTAATGGTTAGTAATATCGAATAAGTTGATGGTCAGTAATATTGAAAAGGTTTATGGTCAGTAATATCGAATAAGTTTAGGTTTAGTAATATTGAATACGTTTATGGTAAGAAACAACGAATAAGTTGAATGTAAGTAATATCGAATATGTTTATGGTCACTAACATTGAATAAGGTTATGGTCAGTAAGAATGAATAAGTTGATGGTCACTAACATCGAATTAGTTGATGGTCAGAAATATTGAATATGTTTATGGTCAGTAATATTGAATAAGTTTATGGTCAGTAATATTGTATAAGTTGATGGTCAGTAATATCAAATAAGTTTATGATCAGTGATATCGAATAAGTTGGTGGTCAGTAATATTGAATAAGTTTATGGTCAGTAATATTGAATAAGTTTATGGTCAGTAATATTGAATAAGTTTATGGTCAATAATGTTGAATAAGTTGATGGTCAGTAACAATGAATAAGTTTATGGTCAGTAATATTGAATAAGTTAATGGTCAGTAATATCAAATATAAGTTTATGATCAGTGATATCGAATAAGTTGATGGTCAGTAATATTGAATAAGTTTATGGTCAGTAATATCGAATAGGCCAGATATTTCATTCTGCTGAATTAGTTTTGATGTTAAGCGACTGTTAACTATCGTGTTTGCTGTTTTACATATATGCTGGTACCTAGGTGATATCCATGTTGTATTTGACCATTTGCAGACTTTCATGCTGGTTTTACAGTAACAAATTGAGTTTTATATACATGTTTATTTGTTCTTTATTTTTTTCACAGGTAACTGACTCACACACTATGTGGGAATATTTGAATGAAACGTTTTTGGAAAATGTTTCTGGGTTCTCCACTCCAGTTTCACATAAAGTATCATTTCTTGTGGGAAGGACAAGATTGCGACAAATAAGGATACACAAAGGTAATCAGGAACCCAGGGACCCTGCTTGAGTATAGACTCAAATGTCTTTTTTTTATCATTTCTGTTTTCTTTTTACTCCTTTGAATTCCGTCTCATTTCTTCCCGATCTGGCAACTCCTCCTTTCTTTCAACTGCTTTTGCCATTCACCTTCACATCCCAGTCCTTGTCTTTCCAACTGTGACAGGTACTTGTCTCTTGTAGCTATCCATGCCACACACCTGTCATTCCCTATCATCTTTTAGCTGTGGGCTTATAGTCCAGTAATTAAACGATCGGGGTTCAACAAAATTCTCACTGGCAGTGGAATGTGAGTAGATGTACACCATCGATATGCTGCGGACAATGAAGAAACAACCCGTCGTTCCTCTACTGCCTATGTGAGGACTGCCACTCTCCCAAGACTGGTTTGATGGCATGAAACTTGTTAGCAACCAAAAAGATAAATTGATTGACACTATATTTAAAATCAGTATGAGGCACACCAACTCTGGCATGAGGCAAATTCAAAGCAGACTTGGCATCTGAATCTGCCTTTCCATTACCCCTGATGCCAACATAATTAGGCACCCAACAAAATACAATGTCTTTATTAGCAATGGATAAACAGACACACTTTCGTATCATCATCCCAATTAAGATCCAGCTTCATATTGCATAAATCTTGGAGACACGAAAATGAGTCAGTAAACATAATAAATATAGATGCAATCGAATCTTTCATTTCTTCTAAGGCTTTAATGGTAGCCCAAAACGTCAGCACTAAAAATTGATGCTGAGTCAGGCAATGTCTGATGGAAAAACTGTGGCACAAGCCACAGAAGTCATCTCATGATCCGTCCGGATACACAGGAAGGTAATCACAGTAGCTCTTTAATTTCCATGAAAAACTGTTTATACACAACAGCATTTGTAGTGTGGTAGGCCTCTGGCAAAATTAACTATGACCTAGAACAAATTGGTACACAAGGTTTTTTTGCTGTAACACTGTCACAAAGACCATCTCTAAATATTTCATTATTGTTTAATATTGATTTGATGACGTTATTACATAAACAACTAAACTGACGTCCCAAACTGCGTTCGGCCAACAGCAAAAACATTAATACGATACTTGCAGAACAAATAGTATATATTTTTCAGTTGTATACATGAAATACAACATATTCCAATCAGTTAATGAAACAATAAATCAACTGATCCATTCTAGTAAACACGAGTATAACACATATGCATTCTAGTAAACATGAGTATAACACTATCCAGTAAACAGGAAAGCGTTCTAGCATGTGCGTTTGGAAAAGTAACTTTGTCACGCCTGCGTGGTTCGTCATTTTCATTTTTTTTTAAGCCACTACATGATAAAATACGTGGGGGTTTTTCAACTATGCACAGTGAACGAACACTTTGATTAATATTTTACCCCATGATCGCTGACAACACTTGATGTCAATACAGACAGGCAATATGTCCATACCATTGGTAGTTTGTAAAATATAAATGTTTCAATGAAGTGATTCTTAATTAAAACAATTTATACACTCAGAATTATTTACAATTGTCCTGAATGTACTAGGTCTACTATTCACTAGTAGGGTCACAAAATGCACCAAACGTTTTGGAAATCGAATATAATAATTCATAAAAACAACAAAAACCTTCCAGCAATAGGGAACATGAAAGTCTTTATAAACAAAGTAATGTGACACCTAATGCTAATTCAGCTTCCTCCATTTTAAATCAATGGACTTGATATCGGCAATTTTAATGAATAAACAAAAACTACTTAGTAAAGTTAATGGTGTTAGCTTATTTTTCCAAAGAAACTAAGACGTCATGTGAGCCAGTTCGGGTGTAATGTACTAACACAATGAGCAGATCAGTGTCTTCTCCATCCATTGCAGTAACACTGTCTTTTTGCACACTCTGGTGTTGCAGTGACGATATGTAAATGATTGTTTGTGTATTTTACAAAGAACTGTCAAGGGCACAAATGAAATGCTGCTTATTCTCTTTGGTAAAAAAAAAAGCTCGTTTGTACATGTGAACATCATATCAAGCACAAACTGAACAGCATTCGCATTTTAACACCGACTGTCATTGCTGTGTTAACATTGACAAATGAATTTTCGTTAATAACAATAGCAATGTTTCTAAGGGTGGGACCATCAGCAAATTGATTTCTTTCCCAAAGGTAGGATGTATTAACAATCATATCCTCTGTATCCTTTGCCGTTTGTGTGGATTCCAACTCTATGTGCTGATAGCTTGTAACTCGCCAAGTTTCAGTGACTTCCTGCATGACATTGTTAATATTGTTACATGCTGGCATTGAAAGCATGTTGCGATTCAGTTACCCCTGTCGCTCGATTGAGGCCACCTGTTGGTTTACACCGCGCATCAGGGTCTGCTCAATAGTAATGTCTGGAGAATAGCAATCCTAGTATATGTTGCTTCGTCTCACGACATAGTGTCCATCCATGAAGCATTTATCGACAACCCAGTTGGTTTTGTCAAGTTTAGTCATCTGTTGCAGGAACAGATACCGGAATTTGTATACAAGTTGTGTACAGATACTTCAAGATATGGGAGTTTCTATGAACAGTTGACCGGACAAGGAACCAGCCTCCAGAAAGCATTTCATTGTATCAACCATAGACATATGCTGAAGCCATAGTTCACTAGTTCTTTCAGTCAATTTCAGTTTCGTTTCATGCAGTTTTCTGCTGATCCTGGTGAGATGGTCATTGCTTTTCACAGAGCCTGGTGACGGTACACCCTTCAACGGTTTGTTGTGCAAGGAAGATATTACTTCAAGATCTCCCCTGTCCTTGAATTCACTCGCTACACAACAATATATATTTTTAAATATCAGGGAACTGAAGTTTGGGAACTACTTCCAGCTCTACTTGACAGTCAATATCCTGGTCATTGTTTTAGAGTCTCTTCCTCTAGTAGTTGGTATGACAGTCTTCCCATCGGCGTTGATGATCTTTTCGCATAGGGAACACAGCTCCATGGTCTTTCAGAATTATGTCCCTGAAAAACAAAATGTATGGTTAACATGTATGCAGGTTGAATTTAACATGAATATGTGTACGTGGGCCTTCAACGACACCCCATCATAACATTTCGTAACATTACGACCAACTCCTCTAAAGTGGTGTGTGTGTGTGTGTGTGTGTGTGTGTGTGTGTGTGTGTGTGTGTGTGTGTGTGTGTGTGTGTGTGTGTGTGTGTGTGTGTGTTAAATGCCAGATAAAATAACAAATACTTTGCATTGACTTTATGAATAAAATAACTAGTACATTGGTCCAGTTTGTTTGTTTTTTCATAACGTTAGTCAATTCTTTACAACACCCCTTACCTACCCCTTAGCATTACGTATTGTTGAACAGCCCATGCTTCATTTAGAAATTACTTCTCCAAAGGGAATAATCACATACTGAGTAACAAAATGAGTTTAGAACGTTGAATTTATTGACAAAACACTGCATATCTGCAATAAAATTTGAGCATAATCTCTGCATTTGTGAAAAAGAAAAGTATTCAGATATGGTTGATGTCTGTTCAGTAGGGTTGACACTGCCGATTATTTACAAGGGGGGGGGGGGATAATCTAAAAGCTGCATCTTACAGCTGTTTGCATTCGAATGACTCACTATTTGTATGATGTTACTTTGCATATCCCAACACATACTAATAGTCTAAGCACCACGACACTTCCATTTTCGCAATGATGGAATTGTTTTGTTTGATGGTTATGAATGCATTAAAATGTTTGAAGAAAATATTGTAAAATATGTTTTTACGATGTACCACAGATAGATCTAAAGTGAAACTACGATAAAATATATATTTATTGTGTAGGAAGCTGAAACGATAGTGCCGGAATGACATGTTCTCGACCGTCAAAAATAAAAACAAAATTAAATTTTAAACATCGTCTGCAGTGGGTGTAAAATCCCGTAGACATGAAAACAGGTAAAACACAATGAAATAAAGAACACTTACTAGTATTTTGACGAAAACTGCTCCAAATCAAACAACCATGCTGTCGAATCTCCATTGGAATCAGGTGAGCTTCCGGTAAAACAAACGGGTAATTGTATGGCGGTCGCGTGGTGTCACAATAGCAAATCTTTTTTTTTTTTTTTTAAATAAAAATGTTAGGATTATGCAGATACTGTGATAATTCTAACTCTGGATATACACTAACCAATGGTCACTTTATCATATCCATACAAAAATGTTTGTGTACCTTTTAATTTTACCCTATTGTTTCTATGGTCTAGGCTATTTTACAATCTTTCTTCAGATGCGCCAGATCAAACATAATTTTAGTTGGTGTAATACATTTTGTCAAATATTGGTGGTCATCTTGAATTTGTGGATTTACACCACAAGACATATATCAGTCGATTCCGAGAATGATAATTTTTCTACCTATATCGTCTAATGGTATGCATTGATTTGCACAAATGTAATAATTGTACACGGTCACAAAACAGCTGTGTACAAACAGTATGTCAACGGATAAAATGTCAATGGTCAATATGTCAGTGAACAAAATGTCTAGCATTAAAATGGCATCTGGTTAAATGTCAACTTGTGTGTGTGAGAGAGAGAGAGAGAGAGAGAGAGAGAGAGAGAGAGAGAGAGAGAGAGAGAGAGAGAGAGAGAGAGAGAGGGAGGTATGTATTAGAGTTAGGAATATCGAGTTCTTTACTGATTACAAAATTTGGAATAATTAGAGGATACTGCAGTGCTTCAACTCATTAGCTAGCCGGTCTTTGATGATAACAAATAATAATTTAATCTGCTATTTAACCTGTGGTTCTCTTATGTTTTAGTTCCATAATGCTCCCAAGAAGTCCTTAGTTTTTCACACACCATTCGAGACCCTCACCTCACCTCATGCTGTCTTGTTTTGTTTTAGCAGAACATATTACTTTTCGTCTGCTACTTTTATCTTACTTGATATATGTTAGCTTGTAATATGGATTGACGTACACCTGTGTATAGACATCATGACACACACATACAAACACAAAGTAAAGACTTAAATTTAAAATGTTCGTGCTTTCTATGCTACATTAAGCCAAATATGCATAATAGAGATATAATGTTAATGACATTCATAAAAGACAAATTAAGAGAACATGATGAATTGTTTTTATTTCCTTTTTTTTAGTTTTTTAGCAGAATATATTTCTGTTCGCCTGCCACCTTTAACAAATAACAGCAGGACATGGTTTACTGCAGCCTTAATGTCTGTTAGCTTGTAATATACTGACCAACTGTGTATAGACACCATGACTCACACAAGCGAACACACACACATACGCACGCACACACATACACACAATAAAGACTAGATGCTTTCTATGCTACAATAAGACAAATATACATAACTAGAGATAAAATGTTAATGACATTCATAAAAACAAATTAAGAGAAGATGATGAATATTTTGTCATGCACGTGCTAACGATGTCAAATATCACACGTATTAACAGTGAAATTACATATTATAATGGCTTTGGGAAAATAGCCCTATAAACTTTATATGTTGTGTGTTTGTGCATGCGTGTATTTAATTAAATGTTTTCTAATGATAATGTTGCCTTCTTACTTTGTTTTAGGACCTTACACTAAAAACTGGGAAAATGAAACAACTGATGACGAGGTAACAATGTGGACATATCAGTCTGGATCTAAGTTAAACACCCTTCCAATCATGGGAAGACTCGACACCTATCCTGGTGGGGGATATGTTTTTCAGTTACCAAGAAATCACATCAAGGCACAATATCGTATAGAAAAAGTTAAAAATACAAAATGGATTGATGAACAGACGCGGGTGGTGTTTGTGGAATTCACTCTCTTCAACCCAAATGTCCAGCTGTTTACAGTGGTGGTGCTGATGTTTGAATATTCCAACACTGGTTTCGTGTTTCCCTACCATCTGATTTACACGGCTAACTTCTACCACTACCAGAACGAATTTGAGACCTTTGTTGCCCTTGTTGAGGTCCTCTTTGTTATATATCTGTTTATTTTTACCATTTCTGAATTTAAAAAATTTCGTAAAATGAGTTGCCTTGACTACTTTAATGAGCCATGGACTTTCGTTGAACTAACCATTTTGTGTTTAGCATACTCCACTATCGCTCTGTTTATTAATCGGTTTCTTGTGTGTGATCATCTGATGGACACTTTTGCAGACTCTGATTTTGAGAAGTTTGCTAATTTTCACACTGCTGCATTTCATGATTCCTTACTGAGATACGTTATGTCAAGTTTAGTCATGTTAGTAATTATCAAGTTCTTCAAACTCCTTCGTTTCAATGTCCGATTATCTATGCTTGCAAAAACACTTCATTCCGCAAGAGGAAGACTGATCACATATTCGTTTTGTGTGCTTGGATTTACTATGGCATTTGCTATGTTTGCTGTTCTCGTTTTTGGCACTATACTTGAAGGATACAGAAATATTCCAAGGACTGTTATAACCATGTTCCTTTTTATGATGGGCAAGTCCGATTACTATGGTCTGTGTGAAGACAATGCTGTTCTTGGTCCATTGTTTTTCTTTCTCTTTTCATTGACTTTTCAGTTTATATTAGTGCAGTATTTTATTACTCTTCTCATGGATTCATTTCATAATACCAGGATTCACATAGCCATGATAAAAACTGAGGTTCACATGGTTCAGTACATTCTGAGGAAATTTCATTTGATAACGATACTTGGTTTACAAAAAAAGCAGGAAAACTAAAAATTGTTGAAGATTTCTAAAATCAATTTGTTAATTGTTCCAAAGTATTGTGTGTATCGGGTATAGACTAGTACACGTCTATATATGTATGGACATCTATATATTGTATGTGTATTGGGTATAGACTAGTACACCTCTGTATATGTATGAACATCTGTATATTGTATGTGTATTGGGTATCGACTAGTACACATCGATATATGTATGGACATCTGTATATTGTATGTGTATCGCGTATCGACTAGTACACATCTATATATGTATGGACATCTGTATAGTGTATGTGTATCGGGTATCGACTAGTACACCTCTATATATGTATGAACATCAGTATATTGTATGTGTATTGGGAAGTAACAGCATTAGATATCTGTACAATAGCACTTTGTGTTCCATGAAACAGTTTCAACAGTTTACCATTTATACATTCAAATGAAAAGCATGAATAGATCCATAGTGGTCCAAGCTCTTTAACACCATCTGTAAGATGCAACAACTGGTGAAGATTAGCAGACATGATTTTCTCCATAAAGAACACTGAACATACAACAAAACTTGATCAATAATTCATCACAATGTTGTGGATCAGATTGTGATATTGACTGTAGATTTAGAATGTAAACTGCTTCAAATAGTAATAAATAGTGATCAAAGTAATCTGGTTCAAGGATGCCATGTAGTACAGGTGCCGAGTAATAAAATAGCCATTGCTGTACCACATACTGAATCAAAGGTAATATTGGTTAACCAGGATGGCCCTTTAATACCATATATAACTGTATTTGTCTTCAAAGCCTGTTCTCCATGACCAATGAACTGGTCATGACTTCTCAGTGGACCATTCACATTACCTTCATGGAAAGGAAATATCCTTGTATGTCCATTACCAGTTTGAACAACCTCACCTGGTTGCATGCATCTAGGACATCCATATTTTCCATTCAACTGAGTCATATTTAACATCATACACTTCGCTGGCAAGTCACAAGTTCCATATAATAAAACTGCTTTGTTGACAAATGTTTTGTCACAATGGCTACAATCAACCTCTACACCTTTATTTTTCCAGGCTGTAAGTGTTTCATGAAATGGTTTAAAAAAAGTTGCCATAGATGGCTTTGACCTTCCATACCATAAGCCTGCAAATATAAAATGTTCAGGTTTAACTCTTTCTTTGTAAGGGAGTTCATTGATTGAAAGATACAAAGGCCAATTTTTTTTATTTTTTTTGAGGACTTAAAAAGTGGAACTCCATCAGTATTCCACATCAGAGAGATATTATTTTTACTATGAAAATGTGTCCTAGAAAATTCCTTATAGAGTTACCCATCAAAAATATCTTCTGTATTTTCTTCCTGTGTGTTATTTCTGTGAAACCAGTGTAAAATTTGATCATGGAATGTTTTTCGTTTAACAAGTTCCTTGATTTGGTCTTCTACTGGTATTTCAACACAAAAAAAGAGGTAAAGTCATCAACTGGACAAGGTTCATCACTGTGAGATAAAAGATATTCAATTTGTTTACAGTTCTTGTGGAACTTGAGACATGTTCTTAGTTCACAAAAGTATTCACGAAACTTGTACAAAGAAGAATGAATTGAAAGTGCTTTCAAACAGTGTAATGATACAAGTTTCAGTAGATCTGTGAGGCATTCACTAGTCGAGCAATGTTTAAAAACAAATGGCAAGATTAATAAAGCACTCTGTCCAACAGTGATAGAAGCACCATCATATATTAGGTTGTCATCCATCTCGGAGTCATCCTGTCTCTTATACATTTCTTCATCAGTTGTAGGTTCATTTAGGTTTTGGTCTTCGCAGTCATATCAACGTAAATGTTCACTATCAGCTCCATCATACCAATTAATGTCTCCGTCATCAGTATTGTCATCAGTGTGTTCAACTTGTTCATTTGGACACCACCTATTAGAAGACAATATGTATTCCACTTTAACGCACATATATATATATATATATATATATATATATATATGTATGTATGTATGTGTGTGTGTGTGTGTGTGTGTGTGTGTGTGTGTGTGTGTGTGTGTGTGTGTGTGTGTGTGTGTGCAAATAAATGTAACAAATATCTGGTGTTTTCATATCATTGTCAATAACTTGTGCTCTTTCATTACATCAGTACTATTATTATAATTTACAATCCAACAGAAATTATATTTGTATAGACTAGTCTCAAAGTAAAATGTCTGCATATATGTTT
>JAECMU010045731.1:1737-13432 GCA_016106625.1 Dracogyra subfuscus | reverse complement strand
CCCCCAAAAAAAAAAAAAAAAAAACCAAGAAGAAAAAAAAAAAACCCCAAAAACAAACAAACAAAAAACAAACCTGTAATTATTTACTTAAAATTCAGCCGTCAAAGTATGAAGCCTGATCGGTGTAAATCACGTCATAACTTATTGCCTCAATTATCCCTGATTCACAATCAGTATCTTATGAACGATAAAAAAAAAAGAGTCTCGTTCATTTATTTGCAGACGGCGAACCGTCTCTGATGGGGAGCATACTCATGAATTTTCAAGGCTGTTCAACAAACCAAATGTGTGATGAAAATTATCGAACGAAAAACCAACGATAACGCACGGGGCCATTGTAGAAGATCTTGCAGTCTTGCGCAGTCGTTCTGTTTTTGACGTCAGTTATCTTAATAGCTGTATAATTAATCGGGCTTTCTTTTTTCTTTCTTTTTTAAACCAAGACAGCCGACTGTTTGACTCAAAACAAATTAGAGGTATTGTCAGAAGGTGACGTCACGGACTAACAATTCGTGTGAAGTTATACAACAACGAGCGATAAAGTGTCAAGCTGGATTAAACCATGCCGCCCTTATCATGTATATTAATAGTATGTACACAGTTGCAGACGTGACTTCCATAAACCCACGTAAAGCAATATGCATATTCATAGCTCAATTATACCAGTCCAAAACAAAAGCCAGAAGGATAACTCCTTTTTATTTTATTTTAAAGGGTTAATCACGCATACAGGCGGCCTCTGTCGGATATGGGGATGCATTATCTTCTCACTCCACTCCCATTCCCCCACTCATCTCAGACGATGGGGTGACCAGAATTCGCGTTGTCTTCCCACTAGTGTACATACACTGATGGATACAAGTATTGACTGCGACCAGAACTCTTATTCAGAGTCAGGCCTCGAATTTGGCAAATAAAAGTCAAGGGCATTTGGCTTAGACCGATGGCGATTTTGTAGGGCATTACGACCAGAAAGCAGGACAACAATGCAAACTTAATATAACACAGTAACACCCATACAAAATAAAGAAGTGTGAACGTTTTCATGTTTTTACAATAAACCAACTGTCTGGAGTTAAGCTAGTTCGAGTTAGAACGGTTAGTGTGGCCGTGAGACTCTTATTTAATTTTCATGGCATTGTGGCCTACGTCTAGGGCATTGTGGTCTACGCCTGTGGCATTGTGGCCTACGTGTAAGGCATTGTGGCCTACGTCTGGGGCATTGTGGCCTACGTATAGGGCATTGTGGCCTACGTCTGGAGAATTGTGGCATACATCTAGGGTATAGTGGCCTACGTATGTGGCATTGTGGCCTACGTCTAGGGCATTGTGGCATAGTCTGTGGCATTGTGGCATACATCTAGGTGTGACCTACGTCTGTGGCATTGTGACCTACGTCTGGGGCATTGTGGCATACATCTAGGGTATTGTGGCCTACGTCTAGGACATTGTGGCCTACGTCTGGGAAATTGTGGCATACATCTAGGGTATAGTGGCCTACGTCTGTGGCATTGTGGCCTACGTCTAGGGCATTGTGGCATAGTCTGTGGCATTGTGGCATACATCTAGGGCATTGTGGCATACGTCTAGGGCATTGTGACCTATGTCTGTGGCATTGTGGCATACAGCTAGGGTATTGTGGCCTACGTCTAGGGCAGTGTGGCCTACGTCTGGGGCATTGTGGCATACATCTAGGGTATTGTGGCCTACGTCTAGGGCATTGTGGCATACGTCTATGGTATTGTGGCATACGTCTAGGGCATTGTACCCTACGTCTGGGGCATTATGGCCTACGTCTGTGGCATTGTGGCATACGTCTAGGGCATTGTGGCATATGTCTGGGTCATTGTGGCATACGTCTGCGGCATTGTGGCATACGTCTGGGGCACTGTACCCTACGTCTGTATGTGCTATCCTGTGTGCATATAAAGATCCCTTTCTATATATAGCATTGATCAGTATGCATTTTGCTTTTTTTAAGAAGTTAAAGAGACATTCCTGAGTTTTCTTGCATTGTAATATGTTTCCGACTAACAAAATATTTCTACGATTAAACTTACATATTAAATATATTTTCTTGAGTCGAATATCTGTGTCTGTATATTCAATGTGTTTCTGGTTGTCTTAATATTTATAAGAAGCCCAAACTGGATTGTGTGTTCAAATAATTTCGTACGTACGAAACAAATATATTTTAGGAAATAAAATAAAATTTAACCCAGTACAAATATTATAACGATCAGAAACACGTTTAATATAGAGCCACTAATATGTTATGCAGAAAAATATATTTGATATTTAATTACAGTCGTTAAAAAGTCTCTGTTAGTAGATAACATCTTAAAAATTGCAGCTAAGTCAGGAATGTCCCTTTAATTTCAAACGGCTTACTGGATCCCATGTCTGTAAGGATGGGGGTGGGGCAAGCTGATTTTCACGCGAAATGCTAGAATCTGGATAAGAGCATTTATTCCTATAAGCATTACTGCCAATCTTTGATTCCTTTCTTATTGCCAATCGCTAATCGCTATATAGAACCACGGAGTATTTTCACATGAATTACAATTAATATTGTGGGTAGAATAATAGAAATACATGATAAAAAAGGTTTTAAGCAAGCTATCTTTTTTGCCCGAATCTGAGGATTTACTCAAACCCTCGGGGCAGTTGCCCCCCTGCCCCACAACCCCTACCCCACAACCCACATCCCACCCCCATCTTATACGCTTATGTTTTTACTTACCAAATTCTGTTTGACTGGAAGGCAAGATGACTAAAATATAAATAATATAATTAAAACTGAATATTATTGAAAAGGCATTTAATGCGTAAACAACAGTAAGTAGTGATAAATACATTGCAACATATAGTAAAAAAAACATTGCACACGTCATATATATCAACACAATAATGTATTCATTTATATGCAAAAGGCTGCTATATAAAAATGCTATAAACAATAAACAATTAAATAAGCAACATTTTAAAATAATAAATATAGGTTAAATAAATACTTTGACAATAATTTTCAAAATGAAAATCAAAATACCTTTAAACGGTGTTAAAGGTGCATTCTTAATATTTGAACAGTTATGTAACAGGTAAATCAGCCACAGAGGAGGGGCGAGACGTAGCTCAGTGGTACAGCGCTCGCTCGATGCGTGGTCGGTCTGGGATCGATCCCCGTCGGTGGGCCCATCGGGCTATTTCTCGTCACAACCAGTGCACCACGACTGGTATATTAAAGGCCGTGGTATGTGTTACCCTGTCTGTGGGATGGTGCCTATAAAAGATCCCTTGCTGCAAATCGGAAAGATTTACCTGTTACATAGCTGTGAAGTCGTGACTAGATGAAGTGGCGACAGCGGGTTTCCTCTCTCAATATCTGTGTGGTCCTTAACCATATGTCTGACGCCAAATAACCGTAATTAAAATGTGTTGAGTGCGTCGTTAATAAAACATTTTTTTCTTTCTTTCTTTCAACCACAGAGGGGATTCGAACTAATGATCCTCTTATGCAGACAACAAAGCGTTCTGATAACTGAGTTAATAGGACAGTTCCCACTACTACTGCCATTAGGGGCACTTAATATCAACACTACTGTAAACATAGTCACGGATAGCAAAACGACGCGGGTTATTAAACATTGCACGTGTCTGGTACATGGTGTGATAGTCCGAGAGCTAGGTGGATTTTATTTTACCTAGAAGCTACAACAAGCGTGACACGGGTAGCTTCCTGACCCCACAAATCCAATTCTTAAGTGCACCTAGTGGTGGGCCCACTAAAAATACCTCAAAATTGGTTTTATTTGACATGGAAGCTACAAGAGGGACATGTGATGTAGAGGCGAGATTGCAGTTTCGATCCTTCAGTTTGTCGAACATTGCAGAGCTGTTCCAGTAATGATGATAAGGTGGGAGCCGAGGATGGGCAGAGAGACAATAAACCTTTCTTCATACCACCTGAGTCTGGTGGAATTAGAACGCATTTAGAACTTCGAGAGTCTTATTATTTATTTGTAGCCGATGTCGGTGATAGATACATCCGATGTTGGAGTGATGTCCTCGGTAAAGCATTCTCATATAAAGAAAGAAAGAAATGTTTTATTTAACGACGCACTCAACACATTTTATTTCCAGTTCTATGGCGTCAAACATATGGTTAATGACCACACAGATAATGAGAGAGGGAACCCGTTCATGGGCTACTCTTTTCGATTAATAGCAAGAGATCTTTTATATGCAACATCCCAAAGACAGGGTAGTACACACTACGACCTTTGATATACCAGTCGTGGTGCACTGGGTGAAACGAGAAATAGCTTAATGGGCCCACCGACCGCGCATCGAGCGAGCGTTGTACCATTGGGCTACATGCTCATATAAAGTTAAATGTAATAAAGTGAAAATTGTGTACAGCATTATAACTGTAACAATTGTAATAAATGTAACAATTTCAAGTTAGACGTATGTCTGTATTATTAGTAGTTTTTGTTTCATCCTGAACGGCCAGTGAATAAACTGTTCTGTTCTGTTCTGTTCTGATATGGGCGATCTTTGCCATCAGCTCTAGACAACTCTGTGAAGTCGTGACTAGATATCATAAACGATATTAACTGTCAGCATGTTTAATATGACGTCCTTCGGTGGAGCTCACGATGTGGTTTTCATTATTATTATTTTGTCCAATTCAGGTTTGACAAGCTTGCGTTCTAGGATCATTGATTGCCCTGTTTTATTTCAATCTCGACAAAATACACGACAAGCCATATTAATCAGCACGCTAAGACGACAGAATGACGTAGTCATTCTTTCTAAATCCACATTGTTGTTTTATTTATTAATTACCGTAATGTTAATATATGAAGATAAAATGAGAGAACGGATAAAACCAGTTAATGCCAGCTAGTAAACTGAACCTAAAAAACCCCGCAATTATAAGTTGCATCTGTAATACCTTTTAAGGGTTTGTTTGGTTATTCGGTTTAACGACACCACTGGAACACATTGATTAATTAATCATCAGCTATGGTATGTCAAACATTTGGGAATTCTGATTCGTAGTCATCGGAGGAAACCCGTTACATTTTCCCTACTGCAGCAAGAAATCTTTTATAAGCATTTTCCTACAGACAGAAAAGCACATACCACGACCTTTGACCAGATGTGATGCACTTGGAACGAGAAAAATTGGTATTGTAGACCAAACCTCGGTTAGAAGTAAAAGTGTTGGGTTTTTTTCACGACACTACTAGAGCACATTAATTAATTAATTAATCAGTGCCTATTTGGTGTAAAACAAGCAGGTAATTTTGACATCAAGGAAGAAACTCATTCCCATTAGTTGCCCAGTGGTAAAGGGCTCGCTTGATGCGCGGTCGGTCTACGATTGATCCCCGTCAGTTGGCTAAATGGGCTATTTTTCATTTCAGCCAGTACACCACGACTGGTATATCAAAGGCATTGGTTTGTGCTTTTCTCGTCACAGCCAGTGCACCACGACTGGTATATCAAAGGCCGTGGTATGTGCTATCCTGTCTGTGGAATGGTGCATATAAAAGATCCCTTGCTACTAATCGGAAAGAGTAGCTCATGAAGTGGCGACAGCGGGTTTCCTCTCTGAATATCTGTGTGGTCCTTAACCATATGTCTGACGCCATATAACCGTAATTAAAATGTGTTGAATGCGTCGTTAAATAAAACATTTCTTTCTTTCTTTCTTTGGGGCGGGCAGCATAGCCCAGTGGTACAGTGCCCGCCTGATGCGCGGTCGGTCTAGGATCGATCCCCGTCAGCTGACCACAGGGGTTTTTTCTCGACATAACCATATGTCCGACGCCGATATAACCGTATTTATAATGTGTTGAGTGCGTCGTTAAACAAACAATTTTTTTTTAATAATAATTCTTTCTTTGGTTTGTGCTATTCTGTCTACCGGCCTCGATGGTGTCGTAGTTAAGCCATCGGACATAATGCTGGTAGGTACAGCTTTCGCAGCCAGGTATCGGCTAACACCCAGAGCGAGTTTTAACAACTCAATGGGTAGGTGTAAGATCACTACACCCTCATCTTTCTCACTAATACCTAATCACTAATAACTAACCAACTGTTCTGGACTGACAAACCAGATAGCTGACGTGTGTGCCCAGGACAGCGTGCATGGTTGAACTGAACTGAAATTAATATCCTGTATGTGGGATGGTGTATATAAATGGTTCCTTGCTAGGGTCGTAATGTCTTGATAAAGTACAAAGATGTAATATGGGACTGAATATCAGTACCATGGTTAACTTCATGACACTATGGTCCGTATGGATGAGGGGTTTCCTTTTAGCCATTTTGTCCTGTTAGTGTTGGTGTGATCCATGTGGGTGTTTTTTCCATCAGTATATATTCTAAGCCAGAAACTTTTAAGTTTTAACCAGGGTTACTATGTTATGGACTGGATTTTCTTTCAAGCAGTATATAATATTGTAAGCCACAATGTTTAGGTTTGAACAAGGAGTACTATGTAATGGGTTGATTTGTTTTCACAGGGCTGTGTACCTTTAATCTCACTTGTAATTAACAGAAGTACTGGCATCAATATACACTATACATATAGTTCAGTAAGAATGTATGGTTCGATCAAATATTTATATACATAATATTTATCACATACATTTAGCAAAGGAATGTAATAGTTGTGTTAATTTGTAACAGCAGCCATGCATTAACCTATATTAGAAACCGTTTTAATAACAAACAGAGCAGCTTCAGCACACACAAAAGGTTATTAAAAGGTTAGTTTTGTTTGACAGTTAGTTCAATAGTTCGACAAAGGTGGACTGTATCAAAACATTATATGAGATTATGGAACTTGAATGAACATCGGATGACCTCTCACGTCTGGTTTTGGTCCGTAGATGGTCAACACGCAGGAAACACAACTGGAACCCAATTCACTAAACTCTCGCAACTTTGCGATCTCGCAGTGCAATGCTAAAATACTTGCAAAGAGGATGTTTTGTTGTCTAGCAGAGCCTAAGAAAGCTTTGTGAATTAGGCCCCTAGTTAGTAAACTTGGACTAAATCACTTCTATAACTGAGATAGCAGATAAGGTAAAAAGTATGTAGTCAACAAGTTGCTGGACAGAGTCAAAGAGGAAATTTTAATGGAATGGAAACAAGCGATAATGAAACCACACAGCAGAACAGGGATTGGGGGCAATAAATTAAGAATTCATTGTTGTGTATAATAAAGTAGAACCCTTTGTTACCAGGTTCATGCCTCGATACCACAGAAGTGCTCTCGCTAAGCTAAGATGCGGAGTTGCTGCACTGAAAGCTGAAACTGGTCGATATAATAATACACCGCTGGAAGAAAGGGCATGTTTTAGTTGTCTCAACCACATATGCTGACATAACGTTGGAATTACTCACACACTGTAGAACTTTACTTTTTAATTATGACGACCGCAGAAATAGTGTTTTATCCTTTCATGTCTCGATATTTGTATCTTAGCTGCCAAAATCTGCCATAGCATTCTTAAATATCGAAAATCCATTTTGTATACTATGATATAATTTGTGTATAATATTTTAACTGTATATATCTTATTGTTTTATTTGTGCTGTCATTGCTTTACCGCTACTATATTGGATTGTTTACTTTTCTTTTAGATACGTTTAGCGAATTGCCTTTCATAACTCAGTATAGAGTGGCTCATTACAATTTTCTTGAAACGGTCTGTAACGTCGAGTTTTAACACTTTTTGTTTTACTTTGTGTTGTATTTTTAAAAGTCGATAGATTTAGACGAAGACTTTTGGTTTTAATTATTACAATTTTATCATTTATGCTGGTGAGACCTTAATAAACTATCTGTTTGTGTGTATGTCTGTACTTTAGATCCCTAAAACGGAATACCAAAGGTGGACGAAGTCTAATTATTTGAAACAAAAGGATTATTGGCCATTAATAAATGTCGCATTGGCTTGTATGCACATTAAAGCAAATCTATAAACACTCAAAAAACATGTATCTGTACAAAACAGAATTCAAAGAATATTTAAACAATCTGCAAGAGTGATTCCACTGCCACGCACCATTTTCTGTCAATCATTTGTTCATTTAGCTTGGTTTCCGTGCTTCTTTTCAGCCCTGGCACACATCTGTTATTCGGGCTATATTTCGAGGACAGTGGGTTACGTATTGGTGATTAGCCAGAGAGAAGCCAGTGCTTAACATCTTCCATCCGAGTCAGTACAACTCACACTGGGTGGGAGCTGGTATTGGGATTAGAACTCAGTATCTACCATTCTTAAGTCCAATAGTGTAACCACTACATCACCGAGACATATTATTTTCTGTGTCTAGGCTCCAATAAGAACTCTTTCTTATCATTAGAATCCAAAACTGTCCTTGAACTTCGTCTGATTGGTCCGCGCGCCAAGATATACACCACAGGACAGAGCGCCACCTGGGTGTAGGAGAGCCATGTCGAGATCGTTACGTACGGAGAGGTGATCAAATTCTCGTCACCAAATATTCTCCAAAAGCCCAGCACGACGTAGGGCGCCCACAGAGTCCCGAATGCGCATGTCAGGATGCAGAACAGTCTCGTGAGGTGCTCGTTCCTCGTCACTTGCAGGTTAACGACTCGCCCGAAATTGGGATGGATTTGAGGATTCCTAACGGGATTCGGGATCGGGTTGGGTTGATTGTGTCCGCCGAATCCGTTTAGCCAGTTAACAACAACTTGCCCGTTAGCCCCAGGTCCGATAAACGTCCAGTTGCGGCTTCTAGCAGCAGTATGTTCCAGCGGTCTCATTCTTCTGTGAGCGCGGAGGAAGGCGAAAACACGGAAGTAAAGAAACCCAGCGAAGAACAGAATCAGAGTAAACACCAGTAAGAATCCCAATGTATCGTTCCGCCTGTAGTCCCGATGGTAGAACGTGCACTGAGCCTCGTCCGGGATGAACACGTAGGTCCCGACTCCAATCACCGGCGGGAACGACATGGTGAAGGCTACAGTCCAGCCAATCACAACGACGATCATATTGAGCAGACCACGTGACCGGCGTCTGTAGTATTTGGAGTACACGATCGACACGTGCCTGTCAACAGCTATAGCTAGAACGGACATACACGAGCTGTAGATGAAAAACGAATTGGCGAAAGCAAATAGCTTGCAGGCGGAACTGCCGTACTTCCAGACGGAATTCTGTAACACCGACGTCAGCACTAGCGGTACACAAAACACAGATCTGGATATATCAGACACACACATGCTCAATAGGTAGTAGAAGGGAGGACGGTGCAGGTTACTCGCCTTCACGACTCTGACCAGAATAAACCCGTTCCCAGCTACAGCAGCTACTGCGATCAGAATCAAGGACAGAACCTTCAGAACGACTATCTCAACATCTGGTTCAGCTGTTTCTGATTTATCAACAGTCTCGGACTGCGACACTGAAGTGACAAAGTTAGACCAGGTGCTGGTCAGCAAAGGGAAGTCGTATCTGTGTGTGTAGGAACTGGAACTGTAGTCAATGTCAGAACTCCATGAGGCGGTGTCATTCTCGTATGATACTGTCTGTGTTTCTGGTGATGCTGGAGCAGACGTGAAGACATCCACGGCAGACGTGAAGACATCCACGGCAGACGTGTCCTCGTACGTCTGTGACAATAGTGTTGAGATTATCGCTGACCGTGACGAGTTGTACTCGGAGGTGATATCGTATGTAGACGTCAGGTTCTCCAGTGTCTCCACGGTGGTTTCAGGGTTCCTGGACGACATGCCGTCTTCTTCTCCCTGATAGGTCGACGTTTCTGATTGGACCAAATCATTGTTTGAAATACTAGTTATATTGTACCAGATGTCCGTGGTGTTACTCGGGTTTTCTGTTGCATTCACTTCCATCTGCAGGCATTCAAATTAATGTCAGTATAATTGTGCATCTAGTTGATCAAACAACGGTTCAGAAAATTCTTCCACATAAGTTATGTTGGCTTAGAGGTACAGAGTACAAGTAGAAATACTTGAAGAAATATCTGTTATAGGATGCGACTTGTCAAATCTCAAGGGTCGTTTTTTATGAAATATTTATGAACACAAACTCTGTAGATAAGGTAAAAGAAAAAAACACTTTGCACTCTAACAACATCCCTTTGTGTTCCTTATCCTCGAAAATAACCATTAAGAAAGCATTCACAGCAGTCTCCAGATACAATCGTAACCGTTTGCGTGTTTATTCTCAAACTCCACACAGCTTTTATTCAATTTGCTACTCTCCTGGGGCCGTTTTTTAACCTTTGTGTTCTTCCAGGCCAAACTAACAGCAAGCGGACACTCTACAGATGAATTACAACATCTCGTTATTTGACAGAAAGGCCCACGCGAATACGGCGTTCCTAATTATGATCACCATTGTTCTGTGATGCCATAGAACATAACAACAATGTCCTACCGATGGCAAATATTGGCTTTTCACTCGGACAGCGGCGGCGATAATGGAATAACACTTGACAAGATTTATAGAAGATGCTATCGAAGAATACTTCCGCCAGGTGAAAAGGGCTGCCGTCACACCGGAAATGATGTTCTTAACGCCGATGTCTGGCTGACATTCTGCTACGTGCGTTGTCGGGAGGACGTCACGAGGTAATCGCAGACAGACGCAGCGTTGATCCCAACAGTGACCACGTCGGTAAACATCCGTTTAGAATTAGATGTATCACATAACATCCACTGCGGTTAGGAACTTTGTTTACCGTTCATATGAATGATGTGTGGGGAAACAGTCTAGTCTTGCTAAGCATCAACCTAAAAATAACAAAATAAAAATGTATTTACATAAGTGGATGGTTGTATAATTATGTTTTATATATATTAACAGTACAGTAAAAATACAGGCATTTATTCCGTTAACATTTATAATTAAAGGTAACGACAACGGAATTATATGGACAGGTAGGTAGGTGTTTGAATGAATGGATAGCTGGTAGCTGGATGTGATGGCTTAATAGGTGGAACAATAGATGAATAAGAGGGTGGAAAAATATTTCAACATGTTTAGAATTTTAAGTGTATTATGAAACCAATTCAGCAGAAAATGTATTTTACGACAGCTCAAACAAAAATATATACAACAGTAAAGATATCCCTAGAAAACTGTCCAACCACCCAACCTGCCTCTACCGCCTCTTCTCGTCCATATGAATACGTTTACCCCTTGTTCAGAGTTTTGCAATACAGGAGAAAGATTAGAATTATGACCCAGAAATGTACTGATAAAAACAATAAGGAAACACGTTATTTGGGACCCAACTACGTAGTTAGGAATGTATCAAATACAGATATGTAATGTGAGATTAACATTACTTTGAGGGATCACTGGCCAGAACAGCTCGAGTCGCCTCCAGCCCTCTCTTAGAATCTAACTGATAATGTATGGGAAGGCTTGAAAGAAACACTATGTAATGCTTTGGAAATCATCGACAACCAAATGGTCGCATGCTACCATGTCAAAAATACACCAGATTCCTAAATCTGACGCCACAGAGCTTTAGTTTGATTATTCTCACGTCCAGTCTTGGAATTACATAGAGTTTCCTCTAGTCTTCCCCAGCATATCAATATCAATAAGGGGAGGGTTGGAGGTGACTTCGCATAGAGTTTCCTCTAGTCTTCCCCAGCATATCAATATCA
>JAECMU010045728.1:1171-11999 GCA_016106625.1 Dracogyra subfuscus | reverse complement strand
AATTGACAAAGACACATTTCCCCACAGAATAACATTAATTAATTAGTATTTTAATTTTACTATTACAACCCTTACAGCCAAGTCCCGTTCCACCCCATACACGACTGTTTTTATTTCTGGAACATCATTAAAAAAAAAAAAAACCCACCTTTTGTATATATAACTGGATCAGCGTTGCAATATAAATGACATATATTTTATTATACGATTCAATATACTCATACTCGTCCATACTCTTTGATGTCCTTTAGCACCTAACACAACGGGTATGACACATGTAGTGACCGTTTGATACATCGGTATGTAAATGTTTTCGATACAGGTGCGTAATATAAATGTGTATTGATTTCGCATTAGCGGATTACAAGCGCGTTCGTTCGCTGACACGAGACATAGATGTGACGTTAGGGATCAAGTAATGTATTAAGCCTTATTGAGAGGGAGTTGGTCACATTTGCTATGGTCCAGACAACCCTCAGACCGCAAGCATGATGGTACTCATCTTCCGACCTCTCACAGTCTCTGACATTAGAACATTAGTCTGTTGTGGGGAGCCAGTCTAGTGTGAAAAATGTCTGCCAAATATCTGATAAATAGTCCCGGGTCCCGAATTCCCCCAAGTAGTCATATGATGAATCGAATGCGACCAGCTGATGGCCAAAATGAAGTGGTGAATTAAATGCTAAGTATTTCTGTCTTCAAACATTAAGAAGACAAATTGGTCATAACATTTATAATGTAAAAATAACCCCAGGAGATTGTTTAAAATGTGTGAAACAAAGCATGGTCATAAAGACCAGTGAAACAAATATATTACAACACCCAACACTACGTCGCTAATCATCTGTTGTTGCCAGTCAGACACATTAAAACACCAACACCACTCCATCATATAGGATACACGATTAAGGAAAGTAATGTGCCTACCTATCTGTCAATCTATCTCTCTCTCTATCTATCTATCTATCTATCTACCTATCTACCTGTATGTCTGTATATCTGTCTGTCTATATGTATGTATGTCTGTCTGTCTATCTGTAAATATATGTCTGTATGTATATATCCATTCATCCACATATCCATCGATCCACGTATTTGAAGAACAATAGTATCTGGTATATTGATACTAGTTCAAATTAATTACTGAAATTTACTGGCCAGATGAAACGTTTTACAAACACTGTGATATGTTTAACCAATGGCAGGCCGGGTTGCGTTATCTGTGGAGTGAAAAGTTGATGCACTTCGAATTTTGACCCGCCTATTTGGACTTCTTCTATCAAGTGGCAATATAAAACAAAATGGCGGAGCGGGATTCAGCAAATAAAGTTTGTTTCGTACATTACGGAATCATAAAAGAATCCTTCATATGTGTTCATATGGGACAGGGCTATTCCACTCGAGGGCATATAATTTGTCAGGGACGAGGATTGCCGTGTCCCTGACATCATATTATGTACCCGAGGATGGGATAGCCCTGTCCCACATGGATACATAATGGAGGATTATTGTTCTTCCATCCAGCAGGTGTATAAAAAAAACATTTTGGGAAAACGTGAAAAATCAGGTTTTCTTTTCTTACAATAAAATAATCATAACCATTGAAAAGATCGTACCCAAAAACGGTTTATACTAAAAGTATAAAGGAAACATGATAGTATAATTTCATTATGACTGCAGGTTTCCTTGTTTTTATAAAATGGAATATGCATGGCTATGGATGGGAGAAAATGTAAATCCAGTATACTTGCAAGTCTAGAGATATAACATCTTTATCTTGCCCATATGCAATCAAGTCCAAGCATGTCTCTTGTGGACCCTACTTCATGCAGTTCAATACAATTTCAGAATTAAAAAGAATGTGTATGACAAATACAGTGTCGAGAAGGGCATGTGACTAAAGAGTGCTTTACTTTGACAGCTATTGTGCAAAAAACAACAACGACATTGTTGGCCACGAATATTTTCAGCAAGCCACACATGCCAAACCACCGCCTCACATTGCTGTTATACAATACATATTACAAGTAACTTCAAACCAATGGGTTGTTTAAACACTACAGAGGTCATCCTACTGGTAATCATTAAACAAAGATTTGAAAATGCATATCAGAATTTTACATTGTGTTTTGTATGAGGAACTATTTTCTAAACCGGAGTATATTACACTACGTACGTACACGACAAATGGCAGCGTGGTGCCTGAATGTCAGTAAGGTATACGAATACAAAACATTTCACTTTATTTGAGACTGAAATTAGCCAGTGAAATCATTAGGACCAAACCAGGAAGTTAGTGTTCCATTATCCGATTTAACATTTTGAACTCAACAAGAAAACGAAACGAACACTTTAAAGCGGCATTCCCTGGACTATTTTTGCTATTTAAGCATATAGAACAGAAAATCCCATTACGTTTGGTGCATATATGGTGCCGCACTTATAATTGGTTTCACTACGCTGGCTTATCCAGTTCAAAAACATAGTCATTATTTTGAAAGTGGGACACTTTTGACGGGCTCCTACCGATCTCGGTTTTCATTAGCTCATCACAAATTGAAATTCCCCAACAACAGATCACGTGAGATTTCACAATTTTTCAACAAATTTAACTGTCTTGATCAAGGGGTCCAAAACATATTTATATCCATAGTGGTACGGTACGTCTTTCCAAGGGTCGGTGGGTGGGAGATTTGCCTTGAAATTTTTACAGTGGCCAGCTGTTGGCATACGCGTTACGTAACGCTCTTGGGGTAGAGGAAGAGGAGGGTACTGTTTCAGATCTATGTAACATTTTTCAAGGCTATATGTTATTTGTATTCATTATTTATACCTAAAAAGGTGGGGGGTTTAAATGCGCGGTCAGTCTAGGATCGATCCGCATCGACGGGCATGGTATGTGATATCCTGTCTGTGGGATGGTACATATAAACAATTCCTTGTTAAAAAAACCCCCAATGTAGTGGGTTTCCAAAGCGCGTGTGCAGGGATTTCAGCGGGGTTGGGGTTATAGACTGTGTTGAGCGAAGGATTTTGACCTCCAATCCCCCCCCCCCCCCGCCCCCCGCACATGCACCCGATTCCTCTCTAAGATTATATGTAAAAATTACCAAATGTTAGACATCCAACAGCAGATGGAAGGAAGGATAGGATATGTTTTATTTAACGAGGCACTCGGCACATTTTATTTACGGTTGTATGGCGTCGGATGATTATTAAATCAATATGCTCTAACTTTGATGTCGTTAAACACCCACTCCGAACTGTACCCTTTCCAAACGAAAGAATATTTATTTGAATTTGTCGATTTTTGTCATAATCAAACCGGTTTTAACGATTTCAAGACTTTAGTGCCGTATCCTCAAACGAACGTTCTTCGTACAGCGCAAAATTTCTCTTTTAAATTTTTTAGACGAACCCAACAATTTGAAATCGGTAAACGCACGTGTTAACTGAAATTGACAACAGGCTGTCGTCTGAAATTTGCCGAGCTATGGCGGCACTAACTACGAATCGAGCTATACTTTTGACGATATCCGTCCATAGCGAACAAGCACGAGTTTGTTTTATTGAAAGTGAATTTGAGCTTGTATTTCATATTTGTACATTATGTTATAATATGGTAACCAGACAATGTAACTTTAAATATATTTAAAAAAAATATTTAAACAAATGTTTGACAGTCACATGTATGGTATTTCATCGCTTAATGTAAAGCCTTAAAGCGCATTAGACTCAAGAAACTTTACGTAACTACATTAAATGCGTTACCATGGAGACAAGCAAACGTAGCTTTTATTAGGACACCGCCTCTAACCTAGCCTGACAATGTTTATTAGAAGAAAAAACCTGTTAGCTTTCTCGAATCTTTTGATGTCGTTTTTAACATCTTAAGGCTATTGTTATAGAGAAAATTTCACCGTTCCCAAACTGTGAATACTGTTAATACAGAATTAGACAGTTGAACCCATTCCGAGAAGTCATGACGTAAAATCACTTTAGGTTTGTTTTTAACATAGTCAATTATACAAATATCAGCCTGTGTAGCAATTAAACATAGCAAATAATGTTTACATTTCTATCTTACAAGAAGAGAATAGACATCGTGACGTCATTCCGCAAGTTCGCGTCCTTGAGTTTTAAATATCACCAGTATTTATGGTGAGATATTAATATAGATATTATTCTAGGAGTTTGTGTATTGTACTGATTTTACGAAACGAGTGTCAGGATTATTGTATTGCCCAAGCGTGAGTTTTACAAAATCAGTATGATCAGTACGATTCATATATATACATGAACTGTCTAAACCGGACCTTGAACAAACCGGAATACTGTCAATGTGTTAAAACCGATCATATTTCGTGGTCCCGAATTTACTCCTATTAACCATGTAATAAATACCTGATAATACCTGTAAATTCCGAAAAGATTATTGATTTTTTGCTCAGAAATGTTTAATCCTTTATTAATTAACCTGAAGAAACCGATGTAGTATAAACGCGTAAAGAGTTAAATTAACGAAAACACAACTTCACAGCATCCGGTGTTACGTCACGGATCACCGTCTCAGACCAGATTAGCAGACATAATGCTTGATTGTTACTCAGCTGTGTAAGGAAGTCACAGTCCTTAATGCTGTCCATTGGATATCTCGAGCATGGAAAGAGACATTATCGGACACCATAATGAAATGTTTTCTAGCTTGTGGCTTTCCAACATCCACAGATGTTGATGACGACGATGACGATGACGATATTCCCCTTTTGCAACTGATGAATGAGTGGATATGACAACGATTGCGACGTTCGACGACCAGTTGCCGATTGAGGAAACAGGTGATGAATGGGAAAATGCACTTGTGAACCAAATACAGAAAAGAAGAGGAATGCGAAAATTCCCAAGTGATGAGGAAAGTGAAGTCAGTCTCTCGGATGAAAGTTTGCAAACTAATGGGTGTGAAATGTCGCATACTGATGCACTGACCATGATTCGAAAACTGAGGAAATTTGCTCTTGCAAAAGATGAACGCTATTTAGAACATGTTCTGAAACTAGAATCAGTGTCTATGAATATTGTTCTTAAAAACAAATCCGAAGCAAAACAACGAACCATGGACTCATTTTTCAAACATTAATATGATCATTGTTTTTTATGATAATCATGCAATTTTGTGGCAAAAACTAAATTACACAATGATTTGTTGTTGTTGTTATTTTTGTTTTAATGTCAGTTTATAAACAAGAGTTTGACGTCATTTCCATTAAAAAATACACCGCTCCACATATTCTTACGTCATTTGAATATCTAGTAATGGCGGACTGGAATTAAAGTTGCGTGTACAGTTTACAAAAATACGTTGTATTAAACTTGAGATTATATGATAAAGAGATTATTAACCTCATGTATTTCGGTATCGTCAATATCATATATTAGAAATAAAAATAATGTATTATGCAAGCCAGATATATATGATATTGACGATACCGGAAAACACTCTGGTGAAAATGTTGTCGCCTCAGCGCGTGGTTTCGTTCTAACTCACCGACCCTCTTCCCCCAATCTACGCCACTGGATATGTTGACCCAAAGTGTTGGTTTATCTGGCCGATATATTCCTGTAAATGTTTCTCATTTACTTAGAGGGGTTGTACATGCTGTATCTGGTTTAGACACGTATGCTATTGTTGTAATCTATGGAATTTAGCTTGACGGTATACATCCTATATAAATTCATATTGACCAAGTTCACAAAATCTGAAAAATAGTATCCATTTTCAAACCGACCTGGCAGGTACGAGGTGGAGATATAAAAGCAGTTTGTTTTCGTCATTAAAGCTAAAGGTAGTTCCTCGTGCCAGAATAGCCGATTTGATAGCAACCATTGAAATCGGAATGTTTGTCTTGTCGCAATCATCTATTCTTGTGGCTATTCTCTGACGAGAGACTCCTGCGGCGGCGCCTTAACGTTCCCCATCATGACTGTCTTTGATTTGTACATGTACGCATGCCTGTTTGGGCGTATATATGTTCCTACTTACACGCGTGTGTGATCGTGCGTGTTTGTGTGTGTGTGCATAAATAATCCAGTGCAAGGGCCATGACAAGCTGATGAAGTCTAGAAAAGGTAGACATTTTGAATTGAAGCACATCTTTCACTGGTCATTATATCTGCTGGGAGCTATTAATATTCTGAAGAATGTGTTTATATCTTAACTCCAGGCACCATTGAACTACATCAAACGATATTCAACAGCTATTGTATTTTTTAACTGTGAAGATGTCTGGTGTATAACTAGCAGATTGAAACGAACTAAAAACAGATGGAGATGTTATACGATCACTACGTCTTCAGGATCCCCACCCCATAACTAGTTTATCAAAGGTTGACGTATGTGCTATCATGTCTTTGGGGAAGTGCATATAAAAGATTCCTTTGTACTAGTAAAACAAATGTAGCGGGTTTCTTCCAAGGACTGCATGCCAGAATTACCAAATGTTTGACATTCTTTCTTTCTGTCTTTTATTTAGTTTTGTGCTTATATTCATTTCGGTTCAAGCACGTTGTCCTGGGCTCACACCTCAGCTATCTGGGCTGTCTGTCCAGGACAACGGGTTGGTTGTTAATTGCTAGTGGTTAGTGAGAGAGAGAGAGAGAGAGAGAGAGAGAGAGAGAGAGAGAGAGAGAGAGAGAGAGAGAGAGAGAGAGAGTAGAGGGTGTAGTGGCCTTACACCTACACACTGAGCTCGATGGCTGAATCATGACACGATGGGGGCCGGTTTTCGACATCCAATAAACGATGATTAATTAGTCAATGCGGTCTAGTAGTCGTCAAACAAACCAAACTGTAATTTTCGTCATGTTTACACCACGTATGTCATATTTTTATCTTTTTGTCGTACTAGAAAACTCGGAAAATAATAGTATTTTTGGCACCTGCGTCATAAATATTATTTAGCGGTGTCTCTTTATTAAATTGACTTTAGATCGTGTCACGGTTATCGGTCGTATAAAGATGTCTCGTCATAGCGTGCGCAGCCGCAGATTTGCGATCTGGCTCAATCGCTCTATAAAACAAACAATTACGCTTTTGCCCGTCTGTGACTTGAAATGTTTACGACAGCTTTGTAGACGCTTTAGGGATTAAATCACTAAATCAAATTCCACAAACGGCAATATGTAACAACATATGCTGTTAAACCGGTACCTGCAACCTCTCCATCAACATAATGCACCGTAGATATAATTTGTACAGCCAATCACCCCGAATATTCTATATTATAGTCAAGGAGGGTACTGTTACTTGTTTCGGATATACAAAAAGTAAAAAGAAAGAAAAAAAGAAAGAAATGTTTTATTTAACGACGCACTGAACACATTTTATTTACGGTTATATGGCGTCAGACATATGGTTAAGGACAACACAGATTTGGAGAGGAAACCCGCTGTCGCCACTTCATGGGCTACTCTTTCCGATTAGCAGCAAGGGATAGCACACACCATGGCCTTTGTTGAACCAGTTATGGACTGGTCGGTGCAATTGGTTTACACCTACCCGCTGAGCCTTGTAGAGCACTCACTCAGGGTTTGGAGTCGGTATCTGAATTAAGAATCCCATGCCTACCAGCCTGGTAACCGATGGCCTAACCACGACGCCACCTGTTAATTGTTATGGCACACCGCGCATGATTTAAGCACAACTTTACAGGACTCACTTTAAAAAAAATTAGTTTTAGCAATTTTTCAAATATGTGGAGTAATTTCTTGAAAATTACACACAAAAATGACGAGTTTGAACAAAATGTTATTAGTCAAATATTAAATGTTGTAGCCACTTTCTATATGTATTTTTTGTTTAATTTGCATCTGGCTAATTTGGCTATGGGAAGGGTGATTCAGTTACCGATCATCAGGTTTGTATGATGCCGGTTCAGATACCAATAGCGAATCTTAGGGTTCGTTGTAACGACATAGGGAGATGTAAGAACACTATACCAAATTACTAATGACACTTTTCGAAGTGCGGTGTTTTGGCGCGGTGCGGGTGCATAAAGTTGACGCATTACATAATCGATTCTATGATTATCAAGATTACGAAAATAGCAGCGTTTGATTATACGCAACGCGATTTTTGTTGTTGTTGTAATTGTGCATGCGCTACGCCAAAAAAACAAAAAAACTTTGGGAGACAACCCCCAATGCTGAAGGGTGTGTCAGGAATCGCGTTCTGTTAACTGAATTGGATAGAAGTAATTAATACGAAACAAGAAACGTCTACAGGTAATAACGATCGCCCACTTCTGTCCATTAAAGTTTAATGTGCAAGATCAGACATGTTTTACATTCAAGATCTGTAGTAATATCGTCGTTATGATGAGTCAGACAAACTAGGCAGCTGTTATTATTCCCAACGGAATATAGCATGAAAAGGATGCACGCACTGTAGAGTACTTATTTATCGGTTTGCCAGGACACGTAACTTTGCAGTTCGGTACGCACAATTGTTCTCTTTTTTTTTACATTTTCGAAAGGTGTTGATTGAGGATCCTAAGGTGAAAACCTGACACCCTTGAGCATTTTTAAATATTGAACATGGCGTCCAATATGCCTACCAAACCATGTAGCTGAAATATATCGGACAATGTATTAAATATGGAAAAATGTTGATGTCGATAATGGCGTTTTGCGGGTCAAGGAATGGATTTTGAACTATCACCTGCTAATGAAGCTAAACATTGCTTTATCATTTAAATTCAAAATGGCCGCCATTATAGTACCCAGAAAATCGAAACTGTAATTAGAGCAAGCTTGTCATGTTATTAATTAAGTAGTATGGCTTAATGAATTAATTTATATCAATCTCTAACTAAGATATTGCATTATATTTGGTTTTATCCAAGATGGCTATAAAATGGATGTCACGTGTAAGAAGTCGCCTATATCCTACATTCTATTTTGTGCCAAACATTAAGCTTTTGGGGGGCAAGGAATTCAGTTCTTGCTTTCGCGTCTTGAATCCAAGATGGCTATCAAAATAGTTGCCAAAACAAAGAAATGTCCATGTTATATGCATCATCTACAGCAATGATTGTGAAACCAACCGCTATATTTTGAGGGTATTCATTATATTTACAAGTATCTACAAGTAAACTGGGTTTTTTTTTATTCCAGTGAAGTTCCAATGGTTGACAACGTGCTTTAAAAACACCACCATTAATGGTGTCTATTGTGTTAATTTGATGACAAAATGGAGACAGAATGTCGAGAAATGTTAACAGCCGCTGTCCATGACAAGATTCCAGTGCACAAATCGAGAATTGTTACATCTAATGAGACTAATCTATTCGATAACATACTAGAAGTAACTGATTGTTATAAGTACCTAGGGTTGTGTTTTTCAAAGAACTGTACATACTCACTGACAAAGAAATGTATTAAAGAACAAGCCACTAAAGCTATGTTTTTACTTTAATCTTGAATAATTATTCTCAGCTTACCAATTGACTGTCAGCTTAAAATTTTCGACCAAACTATTTGACCGATTTTACTTTATGGCTGTGAAATATGGGGTTTTGAAAATTGTTCTATTGTTGAAATTGGACATATACAATGTTTTGCAAAATATTCTTGGTGTAAAACGTAGCACACCATAGTATTTATAGTGAGCTTTAAAGGTTCCCACTTGTTGTTTATGTGAAAGGTAGAATGGTTTACGATTGGTGTAAATTGTGATAGCAAAAAAAGCTATCCTTTAGAATATACAATGCCCTTTTATCTGACTATGTTTTTGGAATACATGCAGATAAATGGTTTAATTTTGTAGAAAATAATTTTAATGAAACTGGATTTACTTACGTATGGTTATCTCAAAATGTTTTCATTATGAACACGTTAGCCATATTATTCTTGAGAGACTTAAAGACCAGTACTTGCAGTAATGGGGAGACAACATTTACCATTCTAGCAAAGGTACTGACAATAGGATATTTAAAGAAATACTAAATTTGGAACCATATTTATTACTTTTAAATACAAAACATAGTCAACTTTCACTAATTATCGCACTGCCAATTACAGGCTCCCCGTAGTAGTTGGTAGATGGGGAAATATTCCCAGGTGTGAACGGAAATGTTTATGTCACGATGATGTTGTTGGTGATGAATATCACTTTCTATCTGAATGCTATTTGTTTTTCGAAAATGAAAGATGCAAGTACATAGCAAAATATTACTATATAAAACCAAATGCGATTAAATATCATGAGCTATTCTTTAGCACGAATATTACTTTATTAAATAAAACTTACATTTTTAGATAACATTATGAGAACATTTGTGTAATCTGAGTATAAATAAAGACGTGTTCTGTTCTGTTCTGTTCTGTTCTGTTCTGTTCTGTTCTGCATCGATCAACTTAATCATCGACCATACAACAGAGAGCTTGTCCAGAGTGATTATCTTTCGTGGAACCTGTTCTGGTGTAATGTTCAAGACTGGACAACAAGGGTGGTTAATCGGCCAGCCAGAAACGTTTTCCTTTCCCGGCATTAGAATCTTGAAGGATAAATGGGCCAAATGCATCGAGGCCAAGGGTGGTTAAATTAAAAACATAATATCATCGCTTTTAACATCTAGTTCTACCGTCACAATTCTAACTTTGTCTCTGAAACTGTTGAAGATTTATTCACAATTTTAAAATCAAACAGAAGGCGAGAAATACCGGTGTAGCACATATCGTGCCTGTCAACGCATACAAAATCCAATAGTGAAGCATGCTTTCGAACACATTTGCACTACCATTCCAGTACCATCACCATTACACAATATAT
>JAECMU010045709.1:8074-18075 GCA_016106625.1 Dracogyra subfuscus | reverse complement strand
CCGACAGCTGTTAAATTGAAGCCCTGCAGTGAAAAGTCTGTAAACCTGACGCCATTGAACTAAACCAGAAACCCAGTTATAACGTGTATCCAGTTTAGAGGGTATGGGGCTGTGACATATGTCAGCTGTTTAGTTTTACAGTGCGTGCTGTTTTGAGGGATTTCTTTATAATTAGCAAATTACCAATAATTATTTTATTACTATTGACTCTTGGGAATGAGATTAGTTGTCTCCGATTATCCTGGGACAACGGAAGATTTTTTATATTTCCACACCCCTGGTTTAAAAGGGATTTTTGTGGCATCTACAGGAATACAAAATTAAATAATGTCAGGCTTAACATATTTATTGATTGTGATAATTTGGAAATAATTAACATCATTATGGAAACAATAAGAAAAAAGTTGTCAATAAGTTGTTTTACACTCAAAAGTATTTTGGAATTTTCACACACTGATTATTACAAAGGTTTTTGTTAACACTGCATTGTTTCAGAAAATTATTATTAAAAAATAAATAAACTAAAATAATAATAATGAAATTGGTCATGTTTTATATTACAATTTATGGATTTTAATGCTTGTATGACTATACATTTCATATCACTGGTATACTTTAAGTCTACACTAATAAAATACAAAATAATTATTCCCCCAAAATGAACAGTTGTGTATATTGCAGGCCACAAATTTAACAGGAATTTGTGCTTTCGTGAATCATAGATTTTGGTTCGGAAGCAAAAGATAATGAGAGGGAATTCCAAAAATATCTATACTAAATCATGTTTATGAGTCTGGCAGAATCCTGAGAGAAACTCCCCAAATTTAATGCCAGTAATGTATACATTTAATTTCTTTTTGTCTTTTTTCCAGTGACTGTTAACGATGTCGCGTTATGATGTTGACAAGTTTAATCCGACCCCTGACCCGGATCTTGTGTGCTGCATCTGTACATGTATCCTTGACGAGCCCCTGGTGAGTCCGTGTCAGCACGTCTTCTGCAAGGTGTGCATCCAGACCTGGCTCGAACGCAAGAAGACATGTCCCACCTGCCGGTCACGCATCACCAAGGACGAGCTCCGCCCAGTGCTGCCCCTGGTGAGGAACATGCTCAACAGACTCACCATGGTGTGTGACTTCAAAGAGAATGGCTGTGAGCGGGTGCTCAATATGGAGCAGTTTGACGGACACGTCAGGGAGTGTGAGTTTGAGATGGTCACGTGCCGATACAACCGCTGTCTAAAGCGACTCCTCAAGCGAGACATCCGCAGTCACGAAAACGAAGACTGTGACTTCAAGGAGATCACCTGTTCCTCATGTCAGCTCGCCGTCGCCGTCAAGGAGATGCCCGTACATGACTGTGTTGTGGCACTGAAGACCTGTTTGAAAGGTATGCTCCTAGCAAAAGTACAAATCTGTCACGTTAATTTGAATTTACTGTCAAATCCTTAATTTGTTTACATTTAAATTTTATGGTTTTGTTAAACAACTCATTCAGGGAACATTTTGTTTTCTAAAGTATGGTTAGCAATATCTGTAGTTTACTGAAAATTGATCAGCAACTACTATTTAATGTTTTAATATTGTGTAGGGATCTCTGAACCGTGTGTAGTGAATCATGACACAATATTGAACAAAATAATCCCTGTCATTTCATTGGGTACTTACATTTGTGGATTGAAAACTTATAGTAGTGTGATAAATTTGTATTATGTGTTATTAGTAACTGACTGGTCTAACCGGAGAGATCAGTAGGTTTCTGTCTGACCGTTTTTCAGATGTTTTTTGGGCATTGCCTCAAGACATTGAGCTGACATTTTGTTTGACTTTCATGGCAATTCACACTTTGTTTACACTGAATTATGGCCATTGATCTTAGGATTCAAGAAAATTTAGTTTTTCAGAATTAGTTTTAGCAATGCTTAAAGATATTGATATGAATTTTTTTTTTTATATGAAAATTTTACAGACCAAGTATAATTGTTATGGCAATAGCCCTTGAACTTAAGTTGGGGACATGTATTGCTTTAGCAGGTATGACTATACCAAATAAAATCTGTTAACATTTGTGTTTAAAAACATTATATGCAATATATCAACAAACTAAGTGTGACCCGTAAATATCAGTACTACAACCCCTACCTTATAGTATTAACTGAAGAAAATGGTATCTTTCATGTCTCATTTTTGATATAACCAGATGTTTTTACAACACTCCTAGTTTGGCACAACATTCATTGTAAGTGGCCTGTCAAAGTGTGGGTGTGAATAATGTTTACATACTCATATACCACAAGAGTTTCAAGCATGTCCATCCCAAGGCCGGTCTCTGGATAGCCAGGGGCTTGTCCCGGGACAGAAAAAGAAAATAAGTGAACAATTTTGAAATATACATCCAAAAATTAAATAGTGGGCTTTTAAAATTTTGATGCGCATCTCTAATTAATATAATTAATAAAGAAAATTCAACTCATTACATTTGTTTGCTAGATTAGATCGGGTGGTCAAAAAGAAATTAGATAAGATCGGTAACCTGACTTGGGATGGGGAGGGGTTAGAGTTGAACATTTTGAAAATAGCAATTAGTAAAAAGGTTAATGGAATTTTAAAAAAAAAGTTACCAGCCCAAAAAAAAAAATTGACTGCACAGTCAAATATTTATATAATTTGGAGCATTTTACAAAGATAATCAAAAAATAAATATGAAAAAGAAGAGAGGATCAGATTATTTAATAATATTTAAAAAAAAGAGAGTAATTTCAACATAAACTTTTTAATGAAGGCCTAAAAGTTTTTAAAAGTCTGATCTATATGTCCAAAAGAGAGGCCTCCTTAAGGCAGTTTGGGTGCATAGCTTGTAGGGGTGAAATGGGTTGCATCCCGTCAAGAAAACCCTAGACTGACAGTTGTTGAAGGTGTAGTGCTGTTCTGTAATACAAAACTTGAGAAGCCAGATCCATCTGAATGAGAGAAAGGATCAGACATGGGTATAGTCCAGTCATGGTGGGTTGGTATAGTGGTGCGGTCAGGCCCAATTCTCTGGAGAATATGAGATGGTATCACAATAAAACAAGTAAAGTCTAGAAAAGAGAAGTAGGGGCTGACCCCACTTCCTATTTCTTCTTAGAGTGGGGTGGTCAATCTTCCTAAGGACTGACATGGCCGAGGTATTCTGATTAAATCTACAAATACATTTACGTGGCCGCGGTTTTCCAAATACATAATGAGAAACGGCCAAGGCATTCGACTGTTCAATAGACTGGGGAAGTGGTCGCTGTTATGTCCTATATGTGTTTGATTGTGCAGATACTAACAGGAAACCAGTTGAAAACAATAATTAAAAAATAACATTCCGACCATTTACAAAAATTAGTTATTTGCATTTTGATACATAATATAATATGTGGAAATTGTCCGTTGCCAGACAGGTGACACATGATGCGGTTTTGACTTGCCCAACGTTATTTTGACTCGCCATGGGCGATCGGGTGACCATAAAGTGCATACCCTGTACTGTGCTTTCAATACAGAATGGTGTATAGAATCTGAACAACAATTTATAGTTTTACACATGAGACATCATGTACATTCTAATGCTTGTGACTTGAGCAACAATTCTTCTGGTACATTACATCTATTCTTTGACCTTATTGACAATAGCTCAATCTTTTTAATTGAAAATTATAGCTTGTTTTGAGTGGCAATGTTTTTTTCTTTTTCATAGTGTACATTTTACATTCCCCTCATTATTTATTTATTATAATTATAATTATTTTTATATTCTATTTTTATTTATTATTTATGTACACATTTTTTATAATCGCCAAATCATACAATACAAATCTAAAGATTTTTGTATATTTACCTACGATTTGTAACATAATATAGCGGGTTGCCAAACACTAAAAACAGGGCTTCTAGGATTTTTACAAAATGCACTAGCCATGAGATCTATTATTTTAAAAATTACTAGCCACAATTAAAAATTGACTAGCTCTACTTTACTTAGGCTGTTAGTGGCCAAATAATATTATTTGTGTAATCTTCTTTAGAGCTATAACATATGAGCCACTGTTAATATATTTATTCCACATTAAAATCTTGCTCATGGTTTGTGGTTAGCTCACCATAATTTGCCAACATACATTATTTTTTTTGGGGGGACCCATATTTTTTTAGTGAGTTTTGAGCCCTGTTTAAAAACATGAAGATAGGGCAGGGTGGGGGCAAGATATTCATATCTACAAAATAGACTTAAAAGCAGCATTTGACAACCTTTTTCTCACTACCTGTCGGACTTGGCAATAGTAGTTATTTACTAGCCCTGAATATAGAATATCTCTAATCATAATCTACAAGCTGTGCTAAACAAAAGCCCAAAATGTTTCTTGGACAGTTCTGGTTTATTGTTAGACAATTTATTTTTGTTTCTGCCTCCCTCTCTCTTCAGGACTCGAGAAGTCTAATAAGGAGCTAAACGAAGTTTTAAAAGCCTCCAAGGAAGAGGTCAGCAACTTGACTAAGAAATTGGAGGAGCAGAGATGGCATACTCTTGATGATTCATGGGACAGCAACTCGAGCTGGGAGTCATGGGATTCTCATACCGACCTCAGTGGGAGTTACTCGTACAGCGACGATGGCCGTTCTACCAATGCAGAGGACAACAATCCGTTCCAACTTCTTTCTCCGTACTTTAGGTCCACTGCTTCTGATCCTCTCGGTCTCAACTCCAGCATCACTCAAACCACTCAGAGTAACAGCCTCAATAGAGATGTGTTTGATGTAGGGTTACCCAGCATTTCTGTGTCGACGAGCACCACTGTGTTACCAAGCTTTACCAGTACCAGAGTGATGACCAGCCATTCTCAGGATGATACGCTATCTGCCTCGGAGAACAGCGACAACTCGGACAGACACAGAAGGCGACAGAATCAACGACTTGTCAGTGAGAGACCACACACGGACACCAGTCAAGGCAGGTCATTTCTTGATGTGTACACCAGTTTTGGGACAGCCGTGGAAGAAGCGTTTCGTAACAGTGCCCAGAGTGTGCCACAGTCTCGCCATCCACACGAGTCTGTGAATGAAGTGTGGAATGCACCATCTGCACCAAGAGGAACGATTCTAAACTTTGGGTCTTCTGCTGCAGTTGAACACACTATATTTGAAAGTAATCCATCGTCACCAGTTGAAAACTCTGTTTATATATCACCGTTTAGGGTGCATCACTCAAGAAGTAGATCTAGGTCATCAGAAAGAAGTAGGAACTCCTTGAATCGACATTATTTTAGCAGATCGTCAGATCGTAGAAGACGGTCACGGTCAGATGAACCCACCATTAGTAGCAGATCAGTATCCTCAGATCGTACATCAAGGAGACTATCACTGTCAAATGAACCCTCCGTTAGTAGCAGATCAGTATCATCAGAATCTGATGTCAGGAGTCGAGCAGAGTCAGATAGGTCAAGACCGTTGGAACATTCTTCTCACAGTAGTACAAAGTCATCAGAAAATGGTGACAGAAGCAGATCTATGTCTTGCAGCACACAGTCATCAGATTATTTTTACAGAAGCAAATCAAGGTCATATGAACGTTCCACTAGAAGTAGATCAGAATCATATGAACGTTCAGTTAGAAGTAGATCAGAGTCATCTGAACGTTCAGTTAGAAGCAGATCAAAGAGATCTAAACATTCTACAAGAAGCAGATCTAAGTCATCTGAACATTCATCGTCAAGATCCTCTCAACATTCTGTTAGGAGTTGGTTACAATCTTTGAAGAATAGGAGCATGTCGCGGTCATCAGAACGTAGTGACAAAAGCTTATCACGGCGATCGGACACTAGAAGTGGATCGAGATCATCAGAACATTCGGACAGAAACATGTACAGGTCGTCCCATCGTAGAAGAAGCAGATCTAGATCGGAAGATTATGACAGGAGAAGGTCATGGCCGTCTGAAAACTCAAATCTATCTGATAATACCAGCAACAGATCACTGTCATCGAGACATTCTCGTAGAAAACTGTACCGGTCGCATTATTCTAGGAGCAGGTCCAGATCTCAGTATTCTGTCAGGACCAAATCATTATCAGGATATTCTAGTAGGAGCAGATCTGCGTCGGAAAATTCCGGCAAATGTAAGTCAAGATCCTTCCATTCTGAACATTCTGCAAAACGTAGATCTCGATCTCCAGATAAACGTAGAAGGATTTCAAGGACAGTACTCGATAATTCAAGTTCATCAGAATCCAATTCCAGTGGTAGCAGACGGTCATCAAAATGCTTTAATGAAAGGTTTAGGTCAGCATTAAGAGGTCATAGCAGAAACTGGAAATCTGCATCCGATGTTCAGTCAAATTCCAGTAGCAATTCCAGGTCTGAGAAAAAAACATACAGGTCTGAGAAACGTGGTTTTAGTTCCTCCTCCTCTGACAACAGCACAGTGGTAGGATCAAGTCTGTCACCAAATGTGGGATCTGGTGGAGCCAGGCAAAACTCGGAGACTTTAAAATCTACAAAACAACAGTCAATCATTCCATTCTTGAAAAATGCTTCTCTTTCAGAATCAGCAAAATGCCGTTTGAAAAATTGTCCCAGTTCACAGAATTCCAACAAGTCTGCAAGGAAAGTTTTGCCATCTAGTTTAAAGAAAAAATCTGCTCGAAACGTTACAAATGTTATCGCTAGCACTAACAACATTTCTGATAATGATTCTGTGAATACAAACAGAAACTTGCCAGGAATTTCTGCTGTTTCAGCTACTGCTTGGCTCATTGAAAATAGTCATCCAGCAACAGTAACTTCAACATCAGAACCACACAGTAATATAAATAGTGAAATACAAAATTCACTTGTGCCAAAAAATATTGAACCCGCCGTTAGTAATCCAAGAAAACATAAGAAAGGTATAGATCATAATTCAACTGAAGCAAAAAAAGCAAAAAGAGTTAAAGGGTCATGTACACAGAATGAATGTAAAGTTGGTGATACTAAAAAAGTAAATGTTGAAATAAATCTTTCATTGTTAAATTGTTCTGAAGAATTGCACGCCAAGTCATCTGCCTCAAGTCTTGAACAACCTAGTGTTAATACAGGAAAATCACGATCTGTCACTAAGACAAATTGTCTGCCTTCATCGACAAAATGTTCCAGTGATATTAAAGGTAAAAAGTCAAACGAATGTAACCAGAAAACAAATGAAAGTAATAATGCCTTGGACTCTCCAAGCAATGAAGACCAGACTACCACGTTACGAAATGTCACAAAGCATGTTCCGAGCAGTACAAATAGTTCATCAAATCTATCTAGACCTTATTCACTGAGGAGGTCTACAATAGAGAAGGTATTAGCTCAGTGTTCTGATAGACCTCCAGAAACTAGCAGAGAATGTACAAGGAGATCGTCCCGACGACAAGTAAAACCATATAATTCAAGCTGCAGTCCAACCCTTCCATCTTACTTCTTGGACGAAGACAGTGACGCCTCGTGGACTCCCGACGGTCTGAACGAGGAGTCCGATGTATCTCTGTCCGATCACATCTCCAGTGGGTCGGATTCAAGCTACGAGGTTCAGGTTCCAAAACCATTGATGCAGATCATTGATGAAATGGTCGACGATGGAGAATCAGACAGAAGCTGGACAGCAGCAGATTCGTAGTTGTAAAATTTAAAAAAAAAAAAAAAATTAACATGAACTCTAGATACGAGACAAATTAAATGCTTTTTTGTTGAACATTTTAGCCTAAGTATGTTCACCTTACAAAACATTACTTGAGTCTGTTTAATAGTATCAAAGTAGTCCTATGGTGTCATACAAAATGTGTGTGAATGTTGCAATTCATAATTATTAAGGTTTATATATAATTAACATTAAAGTTGACCCATTCTTAGCTTTCATATAAAATCGGAAAACAAATGTGTTTCGAACATGCACTAAGGTAGCCCCCTGTATATTTGTCGCCAAAACCGATTATTACTGGAAACTATGAAGACTTGACACTCTGGAAGACGTTGTACCATTACTAAAGGTCTCACTACCTTCATATTTAGAAATTGTGATAATGGGACATTTTAAGAAATTTTATTTAATGCTTTATCGCAAAATTAAAGAAATTAGTTTAATTTATCTGCAAATATATATTCAAGCAGGGTGGAATTGTTGGGAGTTGTGGTCCATGTCATTTTGAGAGGTACTGGTAGACCTGTTGCAAAATTTATCACAGGTTTTTATTTGACGAACATTTCACTGTTTCAGATTTTGACTTTGTCCCCAGCAGGGGTAGTGATTCGCAGATTTAGTTTATTTTGTCACATTGGTAATGGCTTATCTTTAAACACCAATGAAGTATAATAACCAAACATTCTACTTCTCACATATTTAATTTATTTTTGTCACATTGGTGATGGCTTGTCTTTAAAACCAAGGAAGTATAATAACCAAAACTCGACTTATCTTGTGTTCTTGTTAGTTTTGTTCAAACCTTTGTCATCTGTGTTATTTCATAAAAATAATTACCACACTGTTGTTGTTGTTTGATTTAATTTAAAGCGGGTAGCATAACCCAGTGGTACAGCGACTGCCTGCTGCGCGGTCGGTCTAGGATCGATCCCCGTCTGCTAACCACGGTTTTTTTTCTCGACATAACCATATGTCCGACGCCGATATAACCGTAATTATAATGTGTTGAGTGCGTCGTTACACAAACAAACAAACAAAAAAGTGATTTAATTTAAAGTTACATTCTCTGGTTACCATATTATAACATCATGTACAAATGTGAAATACAGTCTCAAATGCACTTTTAAAAAGTCGTGTGTGATTCGTCACCTGGGCCGCCAAAGCTCGGCAAAGTAAAAACGACAGCCTGTTGTCATTTTCAGTTAACACGTGCGTTTGCCGATTAAAAAAAATTGTAGTGTTCGTCTAAAAAATTTTTAAGAGAAATCTTGCTCTGTATGTAAAACGTTCGGTTGAGAATGCGGTACTAGTCTTTCATTAAAACCGGTTTGATCTTGACAACATATTATCGACAGTCGTACCTTCCTATTTCAGAATTAATATTTTATAAAGTGTTAGTAGAGTTTTCAAAGTTTAGTTTGTATACTAGTAACACATTAACCATGTATATATTTTAAAAATAAAATATACTAAAGTAGACAATGGACGTTTTCACTTATTAATTTTACGTGCTAAAATCGACAAATTCAAATAAATGTAGTAGTGTAGGTATAAAGTGCTCCTACTGGCAGTAGCTGTTAGCTCAGTTGGTAGAGCACTGGACTCTCGTACTGAGAGTCCGTGGTTCGAACCTCCTCAGTGGAGGTTGATTTTTATCTGTTACATAAACAGTGTTTCGTTTGGAAAGTGTAATTTAGCCAGATGGGTCCACCAACGGGAATCAGGCGGATTCTTTACCACTGGGCGACGCCTCGTCCCCATTTTGTGTTGTAGTAATTTTGTAAAATTAATTGTTATTTATAAAACTATGTTTTATAATCGAAGACGATTGAACTAGATGAATAAGGAATTATACATTACAAATTGCTTTTATAAAATTAATAACACTATATTTTATTGTTTAATTAAAATCCCCAAAACAAAACAAGAAACCCAACCCAACCATACAGCCAGAAAAACATTCACATTAACATGAATGCAAATTTGAGTTACACTAAACGAGACATTTAATTTCACGGAAGTCTTGTTTTCTATAGGTCTGTAATAGCATGTATCTGCGTGCTAGTTCCTGTGTAATCTTTATGGCGAAATCGTTCAGTGAAGGGTGTTGTAAAGAAATGTATTGTATTATACCTGTAAATAGCTTGATTGAAAACATTGCATATGCAAAATGATTGGGCACAAATACTTTTAACGTCGCGGGCGCCACTATGCTACATTTGGTGTTCTATATATATTTAGAGAGAGAGGGAGGGGAGGGGGAGGAATGGTGTAGTGGGCTTACACCTACCACTTGTCACCGGGCTGCGACCGTGTACCTAC